>LUCM01001206.1:0-13447 GCA_008360955.1 Fasciolopsis buskii
AAAAAGCCGACAATCATTATGCACTCGAAAGAATCGGTTCACCTCATTAACATAAGTGAAGCTTCTTGTCCCCTCCACATCGTTAGAGGAAGATAAGCGAAGAATTTTAGGAGTCGAATTCTGTCCACGATGGAAACGATCGCGATTCAGCCGAATAATCCCCCTCTATGGGCCCAGAAACAACAGTGAGATCTCAGTCTATCCTTGGTCATCAGAGCAAGAAGGTTACCAACCGGTGATCCAGTGAAACTGATGCGACAAGTATCAACACACTGAGTATCAGGACACCGATTACACAGTCTTCTTTTCGATAAATCGTTCCGAACTTCAATTATTTGCTACTGACATTATTTTTTTTATCACCCGATCCCAATACTTGTAAACGTGTTGTATTTAACCAGGTGTAAGGCACTAAAAACTAGCTTCCCTGCTACCGTTTTTTTTCAAATATGTGAATTATCTTGCAACATGTACAAGGGAACGCCAAATAATGGCAGACTCGTGAAGAATATTTTCACGAAATAACTCACCATTTGATATCGTTAAAGAAAGAAAAATTGTCCGTATCTTCTACAGAACTGGAATTTTCTATGGTCCAATGCTCTACACAAACCCGCACGCACTCTCTCGACAAACCGATCTTTGAGTGACCTCAGCTAACCGGATTCAAAATACTGAAACATTGTACCAAGGACTGAAATGAGGCTGTCCAACTTTCGCAAGCATGGGTTAGTTTGTCTCTGAAGACAGCCACGAAAACGACTTATTCACTCTAATGAAATGTGGCTGAAGCTGATCATAGAACTTTGCCCGATTCAAATAGCCAACTTTGCGGAGTTCGAAATGATTTATTAAACGTAGTGTGATCATAATCATCCTCGCCGCGGTGGGCGAAAACGCAACATCATTGCATGCTAGTTGTGATGAGAGATTGAAAGTTTTGCCGTAGTTCAGTCAAACGAGGCCAAAACACCACAAACGCACAGCCAAGCTCATCTAAGCACAGAAATCAACAAATCAGTCTAAAATGAGTAATTTCTACTTCACATTGCTGATAAAGTTGTCTTTGATTGAATTCTGATTAGTCAATTTCCTAACCAAGATAACTGGGTACTAGTAAGTTCCGTTTTCCAAAGCACTAGTTTTAGTGTACTCTAAATCAGTTGACGCATGAGCAGATAGGCAAACATGGAGGATGAAAGATTTTGTTGGCATACATATGCGTATGTATATTAATCATCAGCTTCAAATCTGGTGGCGAGCAAAATTGGGAGAGAGAGGGAGATAATCTGATCGTCCGCAAATTTTATAGTAAACAATTAGCCAATACTCATCAGAGGACAGTCCGAAGGAACGATCTCAGACGCAGAAGCCCCAGGAGGACTCCCGTGAAATGTCACGTTAATCCACGCGAGCAAGTTTACCCCGGGTATTATCACGTCCAGGAAGTGGTATAAAGCTTTATCTTCTTCTAGTCCACATCCGATACTTGTGCCATCAACCAGCTGTTCCCAATTAGCAGTGGAAGTCGTTTCAACTTCCGAGCTAGTTTTCTTTTTTCAAAGCTTGGTTTTCATTGAGCCTATATTAGAGCATCCGATGTTGTTAAATGCTCCACTCTGGGAGCATTAAGATCTATTATCATAATTATGCTGAAAGGTAACCGAACTGTCGGCTTTGCAGACGACTGGCAAAGAATTTTATCCCCGCAGGGTCAGACAGGCGGCCACCATTCGCCGGTTGGTTGAACACCGTATAGATAATCACATCAATCTGTATTACTAGCCAACCAGCCAAGTTGGAATAAGATTTAGTTACAATGGACAAAGTCAGGGCAACGGTAAGTCTTCGCCGGTTTTTATTTAAATCTCAGGTTCAGGCACCAAAGCGTTGTAGGTTCAGGGACGTAGGCATCACGAAGCGCAGAATGCTGATTGCGACCACTGGTAAAAACCTTGCTTTGTAGTGCAACTGGCTTGGAATTTATGGGCAAACAGCTGTTTCCAGTCATCAAATTTTAGGAGGCATTACAAATTGACTGATTCCATAAGTTTCGCCTAGTGTCCAACAGATTCCCTGAAGTCAATAACAACATTACAGGGAGAGTCCGTCATGTACGTTTGAAGAACCATCAAACATTGTGTAAACGACGCGCGAGACGAAGATTTTAGACGGAGAGTGTGCATTCACGTTTACTGCCAAATAATAAGTTCTATGTCACATCAAACAATGCGCATTTTACTGCCTATCGTCTACTCTTGAGTGGCCCGTTCGATTCTTCGTCTGTTTAATTGCTTAAGTAACCGAACCAACGCTAGGGCATAAGACCGGTTGAAGATTTTTCCAAGAATGAGCGATTGCTTTGAATAAGGTAACCTGCAAACGCAGTGCTCATACTAACTGTTTCAACTGGCGGTCATTTCCCTCATTACTTCTCAGGCCTCGGACAAAACCATCTGATGGTACATGGTGCGTTCGCAGCAGATGTTGCTTTTTCCATCGCAAAAAATTATTTTTCAATATATCAGCTGGTGTTCTCCATTTTTTCGATGCATTCCAACTCTGATTGAATCGTTGTAAATTGCTGCTCATGAATATACTGTGCTTTTGGTTTTTTAACGGAAGATGATTCCAAATAGTTACTGAGAAATGTTTAGCCGTTTACCCTGGGCAATGTTTTGTGGCCGTCTAACCGTTAAGATCGTTAAAAATCGCTTACCGGAAAGGCGAAAGACTGACAGACGGTTACGACGTTTTTCGTGTACCCATAATTTTCACAGCTGGTGCCGGAAGGACACCGGCTGCGTTTCCGGGGGTTTCCGTATGCAGTGCCCGGATTAACCGGGTTTCATCGGAATTCAGCCAGGGTTTTCCGAGCTGTTAGCCGACGTGTTCCGGATCCGGACCGAATCCGGCATACTACCAGGGTACGTTGGATAGAGGGTGCAGCCCCGACTAAACACGTGAGGGAAAAACTGGTTTGGATCAGACCCACAGTCAGCACTTCTCGACCTACTTAGCACTAAGTATGGAGACGACGTCCAAAACTTACTTTATCAAAAGTCGCTAGAGAACAGTGATCATGCAATAATCAGTTTTCCCTTCAGACTTCAGCAGGAAAATGTCCCTGGAAAACAGAAATAGATTTTTAGGAATTCAGGTTTATAAAACCTAAAGGCTGCCGCAGACCTGCTGGACTGGGTAGCTGGCGACGATAATGCCAAATTAGAAATGACCTGGCAAAAGATCACGAAAATTCCCCAGCAATTTCAAGCAGAATATCTTCCAATCGCGAAAAAATATACTAGATTCATCGGCCCCTAGGGTAAAGAAGCTAGATGAAGTAAGCCTCCTGGCAAGTGGAAGACAGTTAGGAGCTGTGCAATAAGTATAGAAACCGAGGTAAATTTGCTTAGAGCAGCGAGGAGTTAGAGTTATTGTTGGCAAAATTGGTGAAAAGAACCCCAAAAGGTTTTACCGGTATTTGCGGTCAAATAGAGCAGTCTGAAGACGTATAAGAAAGATCACTTTGAAAGATGGTCTGGTTGTTTATGAAGGTAGTAGTAAGGCCAACGTCCTCAAGGAATACTTTACAGGCTTGTGCCGGTCGGATGAGGCTAGCAAGCCGAGACCGTCTAGCCCGTTGCTACTATCAGAATCAGACAAATGGGAGCAAAAAATGAGGATTCCCAATGGGTACTGGAAGAGGCAAACCGAACAAATACGAAGGACCGGGTGGTATTCCCCCTGATTTCTTAAAGCGGTTAGCCACTGGGCTGAGTGGACCTATATGCTGTCTTTTTCCGGGCCTCAGTTAAGCATGGTAGACTATCACTGGACTGAAGGGTAGCGGCTGTGGTGGCCGTCTATAAGACAGGTCTGTGAGAGCAGGTATAAGCGTATCGACCCATGAGCCTCATGTGTATCTTTTGCAAGTTTCTCAAGAGGCTGTTGAAAGAACTCGTGGGGAATTACCTGATGAAATACTTTTGTTGCAGAGCGGCATAGGTTCACTAGTGGGGATCCTGTCTCCCTAAAGTCCGAAAGTTCTTAGACGAGTTTACGGCGATAATAAATTAGAGAAAGGTTATAGAGATGTGCTACTTAGATTTTAGCAAGACGCTTGTTTCGGTAAACACAGACTGCTGATGCCAAGGATCCAGTCCTTTGGAAGTGAAGGACGATGTAAAGCTAGTAGAATCAAGTAATCCTAAGGGACAGGCAAGATACAACAAATGTGCTTGACGGGGACAAACAGCGGGATTTGCAACTGAGCGAAAGTAAAAACCGCTAACTAACCAGTACCTCAAAAGGATTGACTGCGATGGGCGAAGATAGGGTGCAATTCAGCGGACTAAGAATCTGGGGATAGCCACTGCCACAGACTACAAGTGGGCTGAACAGTGCAAAGATGCCGCCCGAAAACTAAGGGGAGCTCTCCAAGTTACGGCCCGCAGTATCCCATAAGAAACCGGAGGCGTTCACCCCTTTGTTCAAGACAATATCCAGGCCACGTACTGCATACAGGCATAGGCACCATCTATTAGAAAGGATGCGGCTTGCATCGGGAGTATTCAACCGTTGGCCAGTAGAATGGCTCAGCGATAGACAAAGACAAACTTGTACTCGATGGAAGAGCGTAGATTCAGGGGCGATAAAGTCGAACTTTCCGGATACTGAGGGGATTGAAGAGGTTGGACCGTGACGACATATTCATTCAGTCTACCGAGAATAGAACGCGAAATCTGAAACAGACCCTCCCTAGATTAGGTGTATATGCAGATGTTTTTTGCGATAAAGTGGTCGATGCTTTGGGCCAGCTGTCAACAAAAGTAGTAAGTGCTGGAGGCGTCAAAGACTTTAAAACTAGACTAGATAAGACCAGGTATTAATCATTAGGCAGCTAGGTTGCCGGGTGTTGCAAATCAGATTGAGCATTCAGAACGTACGCGATTATAGTGTAATGAAAAAAGGAAAGCAAACGCGCTGCATTCCCTCTCCCTTCAATGGTAGAAAAAGGGTTTTCGTCCCTTCTTATTGCAGACTTTTGCGTCAAACCAGATCGGAATTTGAAAATAAAACTGGGGTGGTGGATGCTGTTCTTGCGCGTACCACCGAAGGTACTCTGGTCGCTCGGTTGACCGTTGGTGTCGACACTATTCCCGCAGTACGTTCGGTTAGTCTTGATCTTTTCCTTCTCTTGACCGCGAGGTGGACTGGTAGCTCGCAATAGGCAGGCAATCGGAAATGAAGAGGGCTCAATGGTAAGTAACCGAATAATTTTTGCCCTCGAACGACCAACCTTCTGGACTGCCGTTATGAGTAGGTATTTTTGTCTACGATTTTATTTGAATCGGGGCTTTCATAACCTATGGGCAGGCCTACCAGGGAGGGCCTACAGGCTAGAATTTCAGTGGGAAGACCTGAACAGGTCTCGAAGTGAGGGAGATCTACCTGCCCAAATATAGAGTGGTAACAAGGGTTCAGTAAGGCGCGTGCAGTAAATGGTTCCACTATGTGTGTAGGGGCTTGAAGAAGAAAATGTGAGCTGTACTGTCAATAGGACCTGGATCTGCCAAGCTTGCAAAAAGCTCACACGAATTCTCATCCTGGGTAACCCTCAGATATGACAGTCACAAACCTTGCCGAAGGTAGACGATAGGGAGAACGTCGAGCTGGGCGACACCGGTCGCAATGGTTTACTAAAAGCCAAAGAAGGTAAAGACAGGCATCCACAAGCCAAGGAACAGGATATGGCACCGCCAGTAGGGGAGGGGCCTGCTAGCGTAGTTTCTATCGACCAGATGGCACCAGAAGCAATAGAACCCTCGAAGAATGTGCGCGTGGACGGCGGTAAAACGGAAATACCGTCTCAGGCGGGTATAAAGGCAAGGAAAAGGAACGAAGGGGGAGTAGTAAAAGAGGCGAGGAAAAAAGAGTACAGGCGCAAAAACATAGAAAGCCAAGATGTGGTAAACGTCATCGACCAGGCCAAAAGATATTCGCAAATAATTGCATGGCCTAGGGATGTAAGGCAAGCCCAACATCGGATGAGCCGGAAGCTAAATAGTGTGCAAAAATCCAGCGACATCATACTGAGTAGGAATGGTAATATCGTTGCCCATGGGATCCCGGAGCCCTTTATGAAGCGACAGAAGCAAAGGGAAAGGACGAACAAAGTGAATATGCTTCGAATGATGGAAATAACGGAGCTGGTCGTTATCAGAAGGATACTTCGCCTGGGAAGATGGCAGGGAGTCAGCGACTCGGGATGCCAGGACCCAAGGCCAAAGCTGGCAGAATTAGCTAATTCACGGCATAGGTATAGGCTATTAGTATCAACTGATGGTATCAAGACAATCACCCTGGAGATCACACCGCCGGATGATACTGCCATGGGCATTCTCAAGGCTAAGGATGCCAAGGGAGGATCGCCAGGATTCAGTACCATGCCACCGTGAGTCCCGAGACTGAGAATCAGAAAGTTGGGTGAAGAAGGGCGAATGAATGTCAATCCGTGCAGCGGGGTTAGAAGTGAACGCAGATGGTGGACGCAGCATGGGCCACCAAGTATGGATCCGACACCCGTGACTGCCATACGCCGGAATAGCGAAAATAAAGATGCCGTGTGCCAGGAGGGACAGTAGGGCTCTTCAATATTAAGCGAAAATTCGGCCAGGGCCCCGGAAGTTAGCCACGACTGTGCTTCACCCCCGTCCATTCAGCGGCCAAACGGACGGCAAGAGGAGCTTTTACGGTGACCAACACAAATTCTGCAAGTGTGGGCTATAAGTAGCCGGAGTAACTATTCAGGACTTTGTATTTTTGGATGCGGTGGCTGTCACTGAGACCTGGGGGCAACCGGGGGTCGACGATGAACTAATGATGCGGGATTATTCAATCTTTAGATTGCATGGAGAGAATGGGAGAATAGAGGGCGGGACGCCAACACTAGTGGCCGAAAAGTAGGATGCACATTAGGGCCATAAACTGCATACCCCAAGCATACAGGTTCTGGAAGTCAACATCGCAACTTGCGGCTCGCGGATCTCAGTTTTAAGTGTGTACCGCATCCCGGGTCGATGCCAGTACACGACGGGGAGCTTTTTCTCTCTTTCAGTGTGTTCGCAGGATCTGCATGCAAACTTCTCCTGCCGAAGAGATTTTAACCCCGCGGAAGTTGACTGGGTTTGCGAGACAGCCCCGGAAAGTCCCATCGGGCATCAATTCCTGCAGTTGGGGCACAAAAGTGGGCTGGTTCAACACACTTTATCCAGGCAACTTGATGGGGATTCAGGCAGGTATCTGCATTCCTTGACCTGGTGCTGAAGAGGATACCGAAAGACATCCGGAGCCTTGCGTTAGGAAGACCAATAGGTGGGAGCAGCCACTCCGTAATCCGCATGCGATCGAGTCTGCAATGACCAGTAGCCCTGACAAATACGGCAGGAACTACTTAGGAATGAATGAAAAGAGACCGCTGGACTTGGGTATCTAAACTCGGCGGAAGCAGACAGAGGTAGCGACTATGTGGACCGTCAGTGGGAGGCAAGTAACAGCAAACTGTTAGCAATAACAGACTTAGTTGCATCCCGCGGCAGAACGAAGCGAAAGGGGCTACCACCATGGTGTAGGAGTAGGATCACGAGAGCCAGGAAGTGGAAGCGAGGCTTTCATGAGGTTTAAGGACACACAGGGCTGTGGAGACTATCTGAGGAGCGCAGCTGAGAGAATTAGGGTGTTACGAATCCCACGACAGTGCCGTACTTCCTAGGAGGAGCGGATGACTGAGGCCGCTAAAAGCGATCCCAAAGCCTATTACAAATATGTGCAGTCTGAGGCTGCTTTGCGAAAGGCAGTAGATGGAGTGGAAAAGCAACTGAGAATCAGACCGGCCGGCAGTCAGGAGAAAGCCGACTGTTGTTGAAATTTTTCCAGGCAGTACACAGGCGGGATCAATGGAAACAGGGACAAACACTAGGTCCCGTCACTCTTTGGAGGGAGATGCCGGACGAAGCAATCACAGGTGGAAATAACAGGGGAGAGAGTAGATATATGTTCTCTAAACTTTCGGAAGACCTTTGATTACATGAGCCACGGACGTCTTGACCAGAAAATGAAGGCCTTCGGAGTGGATGCAAAGGTGCACAACTGGATAGCACAAAGTTTGAAGGGTAGATCTTTTAGGGTGGTTCGAGGAGTGCCTATCAGGCAGAGGAGTGCTATGCAGCCGGGTGTCTCAGGGGTCTGTCTTAGAGCCAGTGCTCTATTAAATGTATGTCAAGGAGATAGCCAGCGGGTTGGAAAGGCCATTCCTCAATTTTGCTGACGACATCAAACTATTAGGGATAGCAAGCAGTGAGGCTATCCAGAGGAATCTGGATAAAGTTTACCCGTGGCCGGTAAGCTGGGATCTTTCGTTGAACCTGAAAAAATTTCAGCGGTTCATGGGAGGAGGTGAAAATTTTTCTCGCCACATGGATCCAGCTGGGCATCAGGTCGTGATGAAACAAACTCAGCAAGCAGGGACCTCGAGATAGTCGTGATTTTAGACTTCGAGCCAAGTCTGCAATATCAAAAGGTGGCCAAGAAAGCTTGGTTTGCCAACTAAGGAGGGCCGTAGGAACTAGTAGGCCTAAAGTGCTTCTGCTGCTTTTCAAGGAAATAGCCAGACCGCACTTGCAACACTGTGTCCAGGCTATATTTAGCAAGAGATAGTAAAATGCTGCAGCAGGTTCTGCAAGTTTTCACACATCGGTTCGGGCATCTCAGGCACATGGGGATATGAGCAGAAGCGGGGACGCTTGGCTTGTACTCCCAGGAAGGATGCAGGGGAAAGGGTAAGACAATACAGGCCTTCTGGATCATCAGTGGTCTGGTCGAGATTCGAGATGACCGTGGAGCCTTATTCTAGAAAAAGGGTGAATGAGACACTTAGAGTGAACGGAAAAACAATTGTGCCAGAACAGGTAACCACCGAGTTGAGGAGCAAATCGTTTGCTATTTGAGTAGTAAATGGATAGAACAAGCTGTCGGAGGAAGCGGTCGAGGTGTGGTCAGTGCGCGAATTCAAAGGGAGACTAGAAAATGCATGGCTAGCTGTTTCAAGAGGACGGGCTTTGAAAAGTGGGGCTGAGATGGTCGAGAGGAAAGTCTCTCATTAATTGTCTCCCCCCTTGTATGAACTGAAGATGGTTTTCCCCCCTCCTGTTGTCGAAGTGTCGTTAGATCCAAGGAGCTGTCGGTGCAAGAAACTGGACGATCAGGCATCTCGCCGAATGATCCTGTAATCCAACAGGATCTGGAACTGGAATTAGAAATGAATTTGATGTTGTTCGGGTACGGTTCTTCTCGGAAGGGCTGGTAGTCCGAGTGTCTAGATAAGATTTCCAATCATGCTCTGCTACCTGGTGTTCGTTTCTTCCTCTCCGTGTTTTATACGAGTCGGTAACTGCGGTCTTCTGCTTCCCTGTCAATTGCTAACATCGAGTTTACCTCGTCCCCGTCTAGTCCGATCTCAATCTCTGTTTACACCCAGCCCTGGCTGCACGAGCGTACTCCTTACAATCACCTGAGTGGAACCTTAGAGTCAGTTAGTTAACCCCCATGGTAGCCATCAACTGAATCAACTGATGACACTCAGTTGACGGTGCACTTTGACGATGGCCACCATCCCCTTTTGTGATTTACCACTCTTCCGTGACGGTCACCACTCCCTTTGGAGACGGCTACCTTCCTCTTTGGTTACAGATGCTACCTACTTCGATTGACGCTACTTCTGTCTTTACTGTCTCTATTGCTACCAACTATCTTCTTGTAAAACGCTGCTTTTTAGTGGATTACATCAATAGCCTTCGGTAATAGCACCAGCTGCTGATCCTAAGAATATCTCGATAAATAGGCGCTGAAGCACATATAGCAATACCACAATAACACTTCAACTAGCTGAAACTTACGGAAACTGTCAACTTGACAATGGACGCATTCCGAATAAATGAAGCCCAAAAACCGAGCATGAAATCAATCAACCACAAATTATTGAAATACATGTATTTATAAACTCGTTAAAAGACGCGAACTCATCTAGTTGGGTTCGGGTCCGCGTGACAGCTCGATCGCTGTTCTGAACTTAATCTTTCATCTTTATAGATTCGATCTAGGGTTTGCCATTATAAACATTTAATTCAGAATCTACTTCTTAAACCGGCTGCTCTTAGCCTTGAGCTTCAGAAAGTAAACCGGTCTTGATTAATCACGCCTACCGAAAATAGAGCTATTGGAGGTGCATCACTCTTTGGATGATCTTATAGGTCAAAAGCACAATATGAAAAGAAATACGATTAACAGACCTGACATTTGCAACACACCCGGACGAGGCGACAAAGGAGAAGCGCTATGCGCAAGAGCTCAGTGAACCAAGGGCAAAATTTCCGTTGACTTCCAATGTGTACTTGTGATTTACGGTATTATGGGGGTGTGCCGGACTAACCAGTGAGTGCTACCTCATTTCTTGCCAGTACGAACAACTGGTGTGGGTATGCCCGACATGTAGGAGGCTAATAAGAAACAGCTTAAAAAGCGTATCTAAGGCGATGGCCATGCCTGTGGAACAGACAGGAGATGTATCTGGGCGAAAGGAAGAAAAAACTAGTTGAAAATAAAGTTGACATCCAAGGGAGTGTAGAGGAAGAGAAAACCGCATCTGATATTTTGGTAGAGAACTTATGAAGTAGAAGAAAAGGAAGCAAGAGAACAGAACTAAAACGAATCGAACGAGCATCGGCGGAAAATAAACCGTAGTAGAAAAGAGATCTACTAAGCTGGACAGTAGAATAGATGCCCTGGAAGACAAAAAAGGCTTAGCTCATGCCCTAACCGTCCTACAAAAAACAGCGACAACCTTGGGGAGGAACAGAAATGTTATGGTTCACGGAATTCCCAAGCAGCACATGGAAAATGAAGGGCAGAGTAATGGGACGGTGAGATACCACCTGGCGAACTTGTTGAGGGCGGTAGCCATTTGGGGACATGTGGAAATCAAGAGAGCAATGAGATTGGGGCAGTGAGGAAGGGGCAGGGAAGCCACCCAAAATCAACCCAGGCCTGTTAGTTGAACTTGCAACCTCCTGACAACGAGATGGATTCCTGTCTGCACCTGTATAGATAAGACAAATAACCAAGGTCGGGATCACAGTGATGCCTGACAATGCAGCAAGCGCTGCCTTGAAAAAGCAAGAGGTAAGGGTCGAAACCCCGGGATTCAATACAGCCATCCTCAGGTCCCCCAGATAAGGGATAAAAAGATGGGGCAGAAGTGCATCAAAAACAAAGCGGAAACGCCGTTACCCATCCCAAGGGGAAAGCGTGGGAAAAGCGCGGCATACGCAACACAGAGGTGTACTGAACGACGCACCACAAACAGCGATTTGCTAGGAAATAAGTGGGGAAAAAGCAACGTAAACCTGACCGTGATAAGAAAGAACGATCAGAGTACTTAGGTCCAGGACTTGACCACCGGCCAGCCCCCGTGGATAAATCGAAAACGATTTCGAAGACAGGAGAGAGGAAGGACGGTAGAATCGGTGTTAATAGAAGAGCAATACGGGACGTACGGAGGGGAATGAATGAACATCCCAAACATACAGGCAATAGGGGTTATAGTGATTACTGGAGGACTGAGAGTCTCTATCGCTTGCGTTTATCGAAGCCCAGGAGCTGTGGCAAATGAAAACGGTAACTTCCTGGAGTACCTGACAGCCGTTGTAAGTCAAGGCCGGAATTTGTTTAGCATAGATTTCAATGCACGAGAGGTCACCTGCCATTCTGAGGTAGCCATGGGAGACACTCGAATAGGAATTCTTTTGTTTCTTGCACCAGAAGTCCTTCATTCAGCACGTCACTTAAGCAACTCGATGGATGGTTGGCCAGTCACGAGACTACACCTTGACGTGGTGTGACGGCTTGCGTGCCTCCATGATCCAACGAGCTATACAGGACGGCTTATCTCAAGCTGAGGATCCAATCCTGGCTGAAAGGTCAATGGGTAGAGGCCTGACGAAGTAATCTCCTGGTCCTCCAAGTTGGGGGTTGATATGAGTTAGCATATCAGTCGGAAAAAAGATTGGAAGAATAATTGATCCAAGTAGCTGGGCTCCCACTCAGCTATTCCCCTCTGCCTTGCGGTCAGGTTCTTGTCAGAACCAAAGGCTTTGGTTGAGAACCCTAATCGTCCTTCTGCTAAGCGGCTGGACTTCCTAGCAGTACCCGTCCATTACTCCCCATGAGTTACACGCCTACAAATAATTCCATACTGCATCGGTCGTCGCGCAGGACAATCAGGACCGCGCTGCCCATTGCATCAAGCGGGGTGGGTAGTGATCAGTTTGCTACTGCTCAGAGTTTCCTCTCTTTTATTCAACCTGTTTCTTTTGTCTCCAACCCAATCTGTTGGCATCTTCTGCCTACCCATAGTATCTCCATTGATAACACGCCCGATACTCGCAACGGTTTATTGTCAAGTAGTGTAGTAGGTGGTTTTTAGTTTGTTAGCTCACATTTTCTCAAGCCTTGTCAGCCTCTGCATCTGGGTACCTTCAATGTGCGCACTTTAATGCAGGCTGGCCAACAGGCGTGTTTGGCTCTGACAGTCGACTCACTTTCGATTGATGTCTGCTGTGTGAGTGAAACACGAATTCAGGATTCGAGTAGAGTAATTCAACTAACTGCGCCAAACGTCTCGTCAAGATATTTTCTTCGCACTTCAGGAGACGAAGCAGCTCAAGCTATGGGTCAACGTGGTGTAGGAATAGTCTTGAGTGAGAAGGCTGAAGCAGCCCTTTTAGATTGGATCCCAGTCAACAGTCGCTTGTGTGCCATGAGACTGCAGGGATCAGTTGGCGTCCGAAAGGATAGTAGTGTTAAGCGGAGTTTATTTGTTGTCTCGGCATACGCTCCAACAGTCTGCAGCACTGATATGGAGAAAGACGAATTTTACGATAACCTCGTCACTCTTGTTCGGAAGAGCAAACGCTCTGACATTGTAGTGGTAGCAGGTGACTTTAATGCACAAGTTGGAAAGTTGAGTGCATCGGAGTCCTGTTTAGGCGGGCGATGCGCCTTGCCTGCACAGCGAACACACAATGGGGAAAGACTTCTCCTATCTAGTACGAATTTCCGACACAGTTCGCGTCGCACTGCGACATGGCGCTCTAGCTCGACAGGTACTTTGAGTCAGATTGACCATATCGCACTTAGCTACCGTTGGCGCGGTTCTGTCCAGAACTGTAGATCATACTGGACCACGTACGTCGAATCGGACCATGCGTTAGTTTTAATGCGATTTTTGCTGCAGCTGAATGGCCATCGACGCAGACCACAAATCCGATTGGCTGTCGAACGTTTGTCTGATTCGGCTGTTCGCAACAGCTACGAACAGAAACTGTCCGAG
>LUCM01001206.1:25609-42328 GCA_008360955.1 Fasciolopsis buskii
AAGAGTGACGAGGTTATCGTAAAATTCGTCTTTCTCCATATCAGTGCTGCAGACTGTTGGAGCGTATGCCGAGACAACAAATAAACTCCGCTTAACACTACTATCCTTTCGGACGCCAACTGATCCCTGCAGTCTCATGGCACACAAGCGACTGTTGACTGGGATCCAATCTAAAAGGGCTGCTTCAGCCTTCTCACTCAAGACTATTCCTACACCACGTTGACCCATAGCTTGAGCTGCTTCGTCTCCTGAAGTGCGAAGAAAATATCTTGACGAGACGTTTGGCGCAGTTAGTTGAATTACTCTACTCGAATCCTGAATTCGTGTTTCACTCACACAGCAGACATCAATCGAAAGTGAGTCGACTGTCAGAGCCAAACACGCCTGTTGGCCAGCCTGCATTAAAGTGCGCACATTGAAGGTACCCAGATGCAGAGGCTGACAAGGCTTGAGAAAATGTGAGCTAACAAACTAAAAACCACCTACTACACTACTTGACAATAAACCGTTGCGAGTATCGGGCGTGTTATCAATGGAGATACTATGGGTAGGCAGAAGATGCCAACAGATTGGGTTGGAGACAAAAGAAACAGGTTGAATAAAAGAGAGGAAACTCTGAGCAGTAGCAAACTGATCACTACCCACCACGCTCGATGCAATGGGCAGCGTGGTCCTGATTATCCTGCGCAACGACCGATGCAATGTGGAATTATTTGTGGGCGGGTACTTATACATTAACATCTAACAGTGCATTCGTTGATTTGCTTAACTCAGTACGGCTTTATGAAGACTGGGTTGTCTCACCGATTCCTTGTGCTTCTTGTATGAAGTTTCTCGAAGATTGGGCGGGGGTAGACAGTCCGATGTCTTTTATCTCGACTTCATTAAAGTATTTGGTTCAGTGAATTTTCGCCCACTTCTCTTGAAGTTAGGATCATTTGGAATCCGCGGCTAGGTACGCCAGTGGTTGAAGACGTTACTTGTCGAGAAGAATTCCTCTCTCAAGTTAGGAGATAAATGGTTAACCAAGGTAACGTCACAAGCGGAGTTCCGCGGGGATTAATATTAAGATAATCTCTGCTTTTATTTTCTTCCAATTATCTAGCCCCGGTCCTGCAGTTAAGTGACTTCTTCGCTGATGAAGATAGGTTAAAAGAGTCTTCTAACAGAGAATGTCTCAGCAGGAATGTAAGGGCTGTCTTAGACTGGGCTCGTAAGTGGGACTTTTCATCTAAATTCGGACATGAGTCACTAGTTATCCCTATGCAAGCAGAGCCTTACAACAACACATACCCAGGGACCCTACTGTGAATGCGTTGAAGGGGTTAAGGACCTAGGGATGATTGTTTCGTCTGATTTTAAACAGACCTACCAGTGCGGTGCAGCTGTACAAAAATTCAGAGGAGCTATTCAGGTTTGAGACAGCCTTGTTCTTTCGTAAAACATGTTGATACCTCTATACTTTCTAGGCGTAGGCTCAATTTTTAAAAAAGCATGCTGCCTGCTTAGAATAGTTGCGACGATTCCTCACGCGAATTGTGGAGGGACAGGGTTGGGATTCTTAAGACCGGTGACTCTAACCTGGACGTTTTTCGTTAAATTGAAGGAGATCCCCGGGGAGAAGTACGAAGGCTTTTCGGGTCTTAGTCCAAACAGCTTGTTTCAATAGTGTCTAAACTCTCGTATAAATGGTCACGAGAGTAAGCTTACAAAAACTACCAGGTTGCACTTCTTTAGCGACTTAATATACGAAACCGACTACTTGGAGACTCGGTAATGATACAGACCGCAATCCCCTTCAAACAGGCGCTAGATGGAGATTGGGATGCAGTATACCCTGAAATTGGACAATAAGCAAGCCTCATAAGGCCGCTGGAGAGCAGTAATAAACGGCCAGTAGGCTTGCCCATGTAGTTATCGCTGTACTTCGACTGTGGACCGCTTCATCTACCTTGGTAGCTGCGTGTCCAACGACGGTAGCTCGGGATTGGGGGTATGTATGCGTATATACAAGGCTCGGGCAGCTTACGCTGGATTGAAGCACTTGTGGCGTCGGCCTGATATTTCACTGAAGTTGAAAGGTCGTGTGTACTGTGCTGCAGTGCGTTCAGTTCTGTTCTATTTTACGGCTGCGAGACGTGGAGTATGCGTGTGGGCGATGTTCGTCGGTTGGAGATTTTTTGGTCACCGATGTTTACGTAGTATGGCTAGGATTGGATGGAGTGACCGGGTGAGTAATATTGAGGTTAAGAATCTGGTATTGGGTGCCACTTCTGAGAACAGCTTGTTTCAGCGTGTGAAACTTAGTAGACTACGCTGGTTGGGTCACGTGTTGCGTATGACGAACACTCGTCTACCATACCGTGCCCTATTTTGTGTTCCTCCTAAGGAATGGAAGAAGCCATTTGGAGGCCAACAGATGACGTGGCAACCTGGGATGAGAAAATGTACAGCGAAGTTAGGTAAAGTAGGTGTCTCACGCCTTCGTGGTTGGGATCCGAAAGACTCGTCGACTTGCTGGCTGGAGACACTGAAGAATATGGCAGCGAACCGTGAACAGTGGTGATCGTGCTGTCATTTTCTATCGAATCAGAATGATTGAAAACACGTGCGTTTGTACAGTTAGACTGTGTTCCGTGTGTTGGCTGCAGCAGCATCTTATCTTTTCCCGTCTGTGTAGGTCCACTCCCTGTTCCCCTTTGATATTCACCCACCTTTTTATTGGCATTGGAAGCATTGGGAAAACGCAGTGTTCAGTTAGGCTTGCCTTGCTGTTTTACGCTGAACGATGTCGATGATGGCGATACTATCGAGGGAATTATGGAGACAACTGATATGAGCCTCACCGCGTCCAGTGAGAGCTGAACTGAACTAAAATTGGGTTCATGAAGAGTGGTACGCGTAAATGTAAACACGCTATCATGAATTAGTCCGCACGAATTATCTGTTGGAGCCATATGCACTATTACTGTCCAACTGCGTCGGTTCATTGAGTACAAAGAATTGCTGAGGGGCCGTCACTATGGATTTTAACCGCGTCGTCCCACCGAGAGTTTGTTGTCCCTGTTTGCTGTTCAGCATCTCTCGCTAGCGACAGGGGCATGTTCGGTCTTGCTCGACACTGAAGGCTTTCGACCGTGTCTGGTACGAAGGTTTTCTGTCGAACGCAGCTTGGTTCGACTTTCGTATTGCTTTGATCCCGTGGATATCAGGCTTTCTCAGCAGGCCGTTTGCTTTCAAACAATAGAGCCCAATCATAACTTTCCCCATACGTGTTGACGTTCCCTAATGTAACGTTCCTTCGTCCATGCCATTTCTTATTTTTATTAATAATCTCTCACCTGCCAATTGCAGCGGCATCTATGCAGCTCCACACCGTTCGCCTTCTTACTTCAGGCCTCCTTACCCCACTTCCAATATCGACCGATTAAGTTGTGCCCTCGCCATATCTCTGGACTTTGACCGTGAACAAATCTCTAAATGGTACCTTGCAAGTCGTGGGTTTTTTACCGCTTCTTGAGTGGCCCTCCCGTCCGTCCCCTTGGAACATTATTCGTTCTGATCCGTAATGAATCTCCCTGCGTTAAGTTCATGTCTCGTTACGTGATGTCCTTTATTACGCCTCCTACCAGCCAGGATGGGCTGGCGTGTGCCAAGGCCCGGAAGCTCGGCAGATATCTGCGACATGGTTCAAACCACAGCAAATGATGTTATCACGGTGCAATGCTTTTTACCAACCGATCAGTGTTAATCAGTTTATCTGGTGGCTTGAATTTTAACTTTTCAGTTAACGTGCTATTAAGAGTTGAACGGCAAGTAATATCAGACAGTCCATCTTAGTCTAAGCGTTACTACGTCGTGCTTATGGAACCCCCACGGAAGCATTGGGACAGGTTAATGTAAACGAACCTATGGTCCTAGTGGAGGCGATTGTTTCGGTGCTCCGGCCAATATTTTATTCGATCCTGTAATTTGTAGCGAATTGGGACGTTGTCAACTCGGATCCACTGCTGACTCGAATTGGGCGGACGTCAGTTGACGCCCCGTCGATTCCAGTGTCTGGAGTTGCCTTTACAAGCATAAGTTTGTAGTGAAAAATTAAAATTTCCGTTATTCGTAGTGCACTGGTAACGAAACCAAAAGATACTGTAGTCACCACAGATTCGGATAGCCCGTGGCTCGGCTTTGACTGGATCGTTTGTTCATCGGTGGTCGAGGTAAATCACAGATTTCTTGCATAGAATAATGCTGTAAAATGTTGTGTGGGTAAGGTACTAGTTCTGATTTCCGAGTGACATTCGGACAGAATCACGTAGAAGGTGGGAAAAATCCTTGGGCCAAACCGCACAGGCTAGCTTAGCACACACACTGAAATCCCTCTCAAATGACACCAGGTGCCTCGCAAAGACGAGGATACAAAATGTATAAGCTCTACAATCAGGCTGACGTTTCCATATACCGAGTTCAACTTACGGCCATCAAAGGAACCGAACGCTCCCACAGCCGTTCAGTCTGGTATCGGAATTGATCTAAGCCGCACATTTAAGGTGGCCATGTCAGGCTGGATTCCCGTTAATAGCCGACTTTGCACCGTGGGGCTCTGAAGTAGAGTTACTGTACGTGGAGACCATACACGCGGTCTGTTTGTCATTTCTGCTTATGCTCTCACAGACTTCAGTCCGGATAGAGCCAAAGGTGAGTTCTATCAGCAGCTCCATGTGCTCGTGAGCACAACTCACCGAAAAGATATGGTGTTTATTTCCGGGTGCTTCATTGTGCACATCGGCCGTCTGAGGAAGAGCGAACGTTACCCAGGCGGATAGTTTGACCTCAATGGGGCAATGGGGCAGAATTCTGACACTGTGTGTTAGCCATCAGCTCTTTCTAACAAACACACGTTTGCCACTCCAAACGACGCACTGTCACCTGGTTTCCTCCCGCTCATGCACAAGAACAGTCTCAAATAGACCACTCAGCAATTGCCTATCAATGGTGTGACATCGTGGCTAATTGTGGTTCTTACTGACCAACCCACCTTGACTCCGATCATGCATTAGTGTGCTGTGCTGTATGCTGGTGGTTTGGGAGTTCTGTGTGCGCTTCAATCATCCTCATCCAATTACCAACAGTGTGACCAAGTCCCCAGTGTTACAATCAGTGGGACCCACCACTCCGCTTAATATAGACGGACACTGGGAACTCCTGAAAGAAGCCTTATTGAAAGCTACCATGGCCACGCCTCACCGCTTACACAGGAGTTGGATTTCGAACTCTTTGTCGCTGCTTGCTAGTCATCGACAAATTCATGCTGATACATGACATAATGAAGCACGCCATGAACTCCGATCGCATCCGAAGAGCAGTCTGTGTGCTGATCGCGAGACCTGGTGGTCAGAACGTGCCATCGAGATGGCAGTAACTTCCTCTTCTGGCTACTCATTCGCGCCTCTTTATTGCGAAAAACAGGAGTCAGCGAAGCGAACCACGAAGCTAATGGATAACCAGCAACCAACCTTTTGCGTAATCTGGACCGCTTGGTAAACACTTCCACTCCAAGTCTAACTGGCCACTGATTGCTTCTACTTCATCCAGCACTCCTACACTCCCTTTGTGACCAACATCAGCCGGTCCACTGGCATAATTGGAAACTAGAAGAGAACTCCAAACTCAAACACCACAAAACAAGCGATATATATATAAATGGCATTGGTTTGTCTGCTGAGCTGGTCAATTTGATTGAAAAAGTTCCATAACCTATCGAGGTGACTTCGTCGGTGCTTTGATGTTGTGGCGAGCGTCTGATTGCCGTCGTCCTCCTAAATTTTGTCACCTAGTCTTTTATTCGTTGTTGATTGGCTGCTCTTGGTGAGGTGGTAGGATAGAGATGCTACCCCGTTGCTTTGTTCACCTTCGTCTATTGTTGACATGTTGTGGGCTGAATCAGCGTCCGTTTCGACTGGCTTGTGTTGATTGGTCGTTCGATCGGATCAAAAGGTATACGTGGTCCAGATCGACGTATCTGTCTATCGATCTTTCCGAGGAGTTCCAAGCTTCGAGGAATTCCCTCGAATGCTTTGTTCTACCCTGGGCGACGGCCCTCACGTTTTCGAAGTTGAACTTGTGACGCTCCCGGTCTTCGTGAACTGAAATTAGAGAGAGTGGATCATGCCTTTTTTATTGCCAATTGGTGCTCATGGATCCGTGTCCCGAGTTTCTTTCCGGTTTGTCCGGTGTACTGTTTATCACAGTCTTGGCAGTCGATTTGACAGACAACGTTAGTTCGATTCTTGTCAGCCGTCGGTTCTTTCGTCTTAGAATTTTTCGCAGGGTTCTTGTTGGCTTGTGCGCCACTTCAATTCCATGGGGCCTGAGTAATCTTGTTATTTCAGAGATATGCTTGATGTACGGCAAGACGGTTCGTGCTTTGGTCTGTTCGGCGATCGCCTCTCGGTACTGTTCTTTGTTGGCGCCTCATCTGATGAATCTTCGAGTGTACCCGTTACGCAGAAACAGTTGAAACAGATGTTTTTCATCTTGTTTCCGTCGCTTTACATTGCTGCAGTGGGATTATGCTCTCTTGAAAAGTGTCTTGATGCAGCTTCTCTTGTGGCAGCTTGGGTGGTTGCTTTGAAATTGTAGGATTTGATCTGTGTGCGTGCTTTTGCGGTATACGGATGTTTCCAAAGTGCCTGTATTTGTCCGTGTGACGAGCACGTCTAGACTTTTGTCATGTTCTGTCTCCATGGTGAACTTGATTTCCTTGAAAACTCCATTGATGTCAGTGAAGTTCTTTGTAGTCCAGATTGTTTAATGTCTACGAACGTGTCATAAACGCAGCGCAGCCACAGTTTTGGTTTGATGTCCGGCAGGATGGTCTTCCCTAGTTTCTGCATCACTGCCCCTGCAATGAAGCCAGATATTGGTGAGCCCACTGGGGTCCCCTTCACTTGTTCGTAAGACGTACCCTCGAACTTGATGTTCGCAGGCATAATTCTACTAATTTGCATACACTGCTCGACCTTAATTGTTCGTTCCATTGGTGTTCTTCTAGAAGTTCTTGTAGTGTCTGTCCTGCCATATCTCAAGGTATTGATGTGAAAATGGACAAGACATCGAAGGAGATCATGATTTCATCTTGTTCGATGTTTGTCCCTTGAAGTTTTCTAAGAATTGCAGGGATTGTTGATTCAGTGTTCATATCCAATGATAAGCGGTTTCAGTCGCTTTCATAGGTTTTTGGCCAGGTTGAATGTTGGTGTTCCCGGCAGTGCAATTGTTGGTCTCAGGGGTATTCCTTCTTTGTGGATTTTCGGTAGCCCTTAGAATTGTGCGATGTTTGAGTCATTGGCCTTCATCCTTTACCGCTCTTCCTTGCTTATCTGATGTAGTTCTTGTAATCGTTTCAGTGTTGCGTTGATTTTCGTCGCAAGCCTTCGGATTGGATCGTCGTTGATTTCTCGATAAGTCGACGTATCTTGCAGCAATATTTTTGCTTTTTCTATGTCCTCTGTCTTGCCCATAATGACTATGACCCAAATATATGTGAAAACTTGTTGTTTGGACACCGTTGTCTTCCTAGTATTGGTGCAATATGATGGGGGATTTTGTAACTCAGACCTTAGGCGTAAGGTGTTAAAACCTAGGATTCAGTTCCTGGAATAGGCTGAATCATAATAGATCAGGATGATCGGGACACGTTTTGCACACACCCAAAGTGCGACTGTCTGACGCGTTGTACGCTGTTTTTCGAGGCAGGTAATAGTTGGAAAATGGTTCGTGATGGACAGTCGACGGTAATGGGAAAGTGTGGAAACTTTAACCAGCTTACTGACTCATTTAGGTGCAATTAAACTGCCTGGTTGGGGTCCATGAGATCCCACCAAGCAATGATTGGAGACAATGGGCGATATGGCTCAGCTCCGCAGGTAGTGGCGTTTTTGCATCCAAGACTTTTCCTCTTTTGGATGGGCCATCAACTTATTGCTCTGCCGTCGATCTTCACTACCCCTGGTTTTTTCTGTTTGGGCAGATGGTGTTGTGCAGTGCAGCGCAAACCAGAGTGCTTTGTTTCTAGGTTAGTTATTGCACAAACTGGACTGAACTGAACTTTAGGGCTTCCTTGATCAGTTCCCATTGTTTGCTGGGATTCTGGGCGTGTTGTGGAATCAAAATCGGACTGAAAGATCCAATTGGAACTGAAATCGGCGATTACGGTCTAGACTCAACTGTGCTGGTGTAACCACAGACCAGGCGCAAACAAAAGCGACCATCGACCAACGCATGATTTGATTCCACGGATGTTGACTAGAATGATTGGCAATCCTCAAGTGATCCACACCACCAGTGACCGATGGCAATATGATCTATCTGTGTCCAACGCTCTGAAGGTGAAGGAGGACGTCAGGTGAGCCGATGTCGGTTTTTATGACAAAAATTGTTGGCCAGAAACAGTCTGTGGTCAGAACAAACTTGGATGAGACAATCTTTGTAGTCAGTGCGACCGGCTGGGACAGAAAACCAGTCTCTGATATGGTATTCTATCTCTTCTAGGTAGCGAAGTTGGTCGTTAAAGTCACCAGCAATGATCGCAACGGTCGTTGAAAACACACTAGAACTAGTTTTTGATTCTGGGTAGAGGGACTGCAATCAGTGGGTGCACACACATATACAACGAACAATTGACGCTTCAGGCGACTGATGTTGACACGTGCGGAACCATCGAGCCGAACTTCACACCAACTGTTGAATGGGATCAAGGGTAACAATGCACGCTTCATCTGCTTGCTCAGGGCCATCTCAAATCTGGCTTGGCCACAAGTGATCGAAGTCGGATCACCGGATACGCGAAGAGTAAAGCAATAAAATGAAGTAGCATCTGGGGTATGAAGAGTGGCCACGGAAATGAGATCCTGTTTGCACGTTTCCGCGACAGAGCATACATCCATTTTGAAAGTTTCAAGTTTTAGCTAGGGCAACCTGTTGCCCTATTAGAGCGGGTGTGCGGACATTGAAGACACCCAAGTCAAGTGAACACTGTGGTTTAAATAATGTTTACGAACTATTTCTTCACCTTCCCCTAAATGTGCCATCAGATAAATTCGTCTAGCTGCAATCCCTCGTGGCCACTTATGTGGTCCCTACTTTGGAAGAACGGAAATTAGAAAGGTTCCCTACAGAGAGGATGCTGGAGGTATTCGGGTTATCGGTGTTTCACGGCTGTCCACACTTCCGAAGTGTTTTTTCTTTGGGAACCTTAACCGGGGCCCTTAACTCAAAGGTCTTACCCACAAGGTAGTGGGGTTGGGGTGGGGTGGGGTAACTCAGCACATGAATTCCGGGGTGGCGCATGCTTATCACTACCTTTCCTGCTCGAAGCGATGGATGGCGCGGTTCTGATTATCCTACGCGATGATCGACCAGGTGTGTGCTTCTGCTATTCATTGTGATTTTGTTTTTTACGGAGACTTATAAAAAGTCCAACCACTAATCGGGAAAACAATTAGGGTTCACAGCCAAATCTTTTGGTTCTAATAAAATCCTGTCCGGAAGGCGGTGTGTAGTGGCTGAGTGAAAGCCCATCTACTTGGATCAATTATTCTTCCATTTAATTTTCAGATTGGGTTGGCATCCCACATCAACCCCCAACCTGGGGGGACTAGGAGACTACTTCATCAGGCCTTCACAGTCGACCTTCCAGGCATCATAGAATCTTCAAATTGGGATAAGCCATTCTGTCAAGCTCGTCGGGTCATGAAGATACACAGGTCATCACATCATGTCAAGGTTCAGTCTCATTATGACGGTGTTGCGATCGCAAACGTCTAATCTTTCGTCCAGGCAACATCGTCAGTTCATGTGCTCAATCGACGGTGGTTTGTACTTGTGGGTTTGTCATCATCCTCGACACGAAACCTGTTCGACAACTGGGTCATAGTACTCCGAAATCTATCTGTACAGAAGATCATTGCAAACAGCGCGTGTTCTGACGATGCTTGCCCGACCGGTGTTATTTTTACGGTTGGAAGCCCAAAGTCACCGATCAGAATCCCATGGTACTTCTGTCCTTGTTTTTCTGTGCAATTCAGGCATGTTGACTCGCCCCAGGGCGTTTCGCTCCAATTTGCGCAAGTTTCATGACCATCGAGACCTGTTTTTTAATTGGGTCATCATAGGGATTTAATTTCAACTTTGCGCTATTCTCACCGTTGTTTCAGCCCTGATCGTTACCCTGCCATCATTTGCTAATGTCATCCCCATTGCCGAAAGCTTTCACTGGCATGTGAGCTTGTCGGATTTCTAAAAATTTCTTATAATTCTAGGATTTTTGCCGTATCATGCGGATTCGTTGCTATCTATGTGTCCGCCAAGTATACTGAAAAGTTGAAACGTGAATACATGCATGAAAGAAGGCGGCTCCAAAAGGAAAAGAAGGCTCGGATGAATGAGGAACACTGAAGATGTGATCTTGCAACCGTATTTCTTGGAGACTTTTCTATACACTTACAGTCGAACATGATCACATCTGTACACGTCTGTTTTTTTCCAAACATTGACTCGGTTTTTAGCAGCTAGTGAAGGTTCGTAAGATTTTCAAATATTATTTAACATGCGTTTGTGTACCGACTGTCTTTTACCAGAACAGCAGTGAAAAAGGGGGCAATGCGGGAGAAAGAAGATAGGCATGCAAGCAATAGTGTAGGCTCCGGACAAACATGCTAACTCTTTCGTACTTCACCGCCATTTCCTTAGTTTGTGATTTTGGTCCATGATTCGGCGGCGAATTTGACGACACCCGCTTGGTCAAACTGAAATGGAGATTTCACTTCGGGGCCCAACTGATCAATGCATCCAGCCTACAGACCGTTCAGACGATCTAGGGGTATTACAATCCTACCGAGAATTTTTGAACGATGATCCATTTCATATGCCATTTTCGGGTGAGACTGTGTGCTTAGTACATCCCTCGGTCACAGATACTGGGTAGTGTGAAGCCAGGGCTTATCCGCTTCCCTTTGTGCTTGTTCAAACCTGTGCAACCTATAGTGCACAGCCTCGCGAGGGTTGTAGCTCCATTCCGGAGGCACTTTGCATGTTCGAAGTGCTGTTACAAGACTGGACGAAAGTAGTACCGAACTTGATACCGATTGGAAAGAAGCTAACGATTGTCAACCGTTTCACTTACCTGGACATATTAGTGTCCAGGGATGGTGGCACGGTAGTGGAGGTGAGCACGTGTATATCCAAGGCCCTAGTGGCTTACGCTGAACTGAAGCACTTGTGGCGTCGGCCTGATATTTCACTGAAGTTGAAAGGTCGTGTGTACTGTGCTGCAGTGCGTTCAATTCTGTTGTACGGTTGCGAGACATGGAGTATGTTTGTATGGGATGTTCGTCGGTTGGAGGTTTTTTGGTCACCGATGTTTACGTAGTATGGCTAGGATTGGATGGAGTGGCCTGGTGAGTGGTAATGTGAAGGTGAGAAGTTTAGCATTGGGTGCCAATTCTGAGAATATCTTATCTCAGCGTATGAAGCTTAGTAGACTACGCTGGTTGGGTCACGTGTTGCGTATGACGGACACTCGTCTATCATACTGTGCCCTATTTTGCGTTCCCCCCACGGAGTGGAAGAAGCCATGTGGAGGTCAACGGATTACGTGACATCGTGGAATGAGGAAATGCATGACGAACTTTGGATAATGTTGATTTCTTACGTCTTCGTGGTTGGGGTCCGAAAGACTAGTCAACTAACTGACTGGAAGTTCGTCGGGACCGCCTGCTTCTTCAGAAGTCGAATATTCGACTCTACTTCCAATGCCGTTGGGGGTCGACAGACACCTCCCAAGGATTCACAGCTACAGATGTTGGCCTAAATACGTTAGCGTGTGGCCAGGTAAACTGATCCTCGAGGTGCTCTGCCCAACCCTCCAGCCTTTGTTGTCTACCATGGATGAGCTCTCCATTCCTACCGCACTCGACTTCGCTAATCAAAGTTCGCCACTCGCCGGTGTTACTTGAATAGTCTCTGACTGTTACCTGAAGTGGCCGTTACTTCCATCTCCGGCTACCTTAACTCACCAGTTCTCACGGTCACTCTTAAGGCTTATCGCCAACTGATGCTGCAAATGTCGACGCATCTTATTCACTTTCTTGCAATTAGGGAGCTGCTGTTTTCGCTCCATTAGACCCAGAGACCCTTGCGAGATCCGGCGTGTTTGATGAACGCTAGATCTAGGACCACAGGCGAAATCTGCTGCCAAATGCATCACCTGCTTGATTTGATCCCACCACTCGTCTACATTGTTGCTCTTCACAGTTCTTAGTTTCTCGAACAGTTTCTGTTCATGGCTGTTACGAACAGCTGAATCAGACGGACGTTCGACAGCCAATCGGGCTTGTTACCTGCCTCGATGGCCGTTGAGCTGTAGCAAAAATCGCATTAAAACGAACGCATGGTCTGAATCGACATAAGTGGTCCATTGTGATCTACAGTTCTGGACGGAACCGCGCCAACGGTAGCTTACTGTCATATGGTCAATCTGACTCAAAGTACCTGTCGACCTAGAGCGCCATGTCGCAGTGCGACGCGAACTGTGTCGGAAATTCGTACTAGACAGGAACAGGTTATTGTCCGCACAGAGTTGGAGAAGTCCTCCCCCGTTGTCTGTTCGCTGTGCAGGTAAGGCGCAGCGACCACCCAACACAGGCTTCCGATGCACTAAGTTTTCCAACTTGTGCATTAAAGTCACCTGCTACCACTACAATGTCAGAGCGTTTGCTCTTCCGAACAAGGGTGACGAGCTAGACATAAAACTCGTCTTTTTGTGTGCCAGCGCTGCAGCCTGTTGGGGCGCATGCCGAGAGGACAAATAAACTGCGCTTTGCACTACTATACTTCCTCGACGCCGATTGATCCCTGTCGATGAGACGACTGGGAATGTCCTGCCTGTGCGCGAGTTTGGTGATTAAAATTAACCGGAACTTGCATCTCGAAAATGACTTCCATTGACCATGGTTGTTAGCTTTAATAATGCAGACGTCATGCGGTGATTTCGAGACTAGTGCATGTTCATCTCTCAATTTAAAAGCTTTGCGTCAGACTGTTTGTCTTGCTCTAGCCTCGTCGACTTCATTGATTTGAACATGTACTATGGCATATCGGCACGGAATTCATTCGATAAACGCTCTGTCACACTCTGTATGCAAGCTATCTCAGTTGATTGAACTGTAACGTGAAAACTTGTTTCGACTAGGATTGTGGGCTTTAGCCCATGGCATCGTGAATGGAGGATGCCATAATAATGGTCCTTTGAGTCAGGAGGAACTAGAATGAAAATATTTGGGGACAGATGAGAGGTGAAAGTGTGGATTGGATCAAGAATATGCGCACGGCAGCTAGACCAATCACGTGTGCGTGTGAGGAGGTCAATTAGGTCGACTGAATCTTTGATTACAGCCAGTTGTTCGGCCTCATAATCTATGACGTGGTATCAGTAGAGTATACTAGCCGATCCCGGTTGTGAACACTCTTCACTTAGCAGCATAACCGTTGGGGTCTGTGAAAACCAAGTTTCCTGTGCTTGAAGATAAGGTATCAAAATGAGAGAAGTGACCATCACTGAAGAAGCGACAACAGCAAAATAATGATTGGAGAAAGAAAGTCGAAGTTTCAACCACACAAGTTAAAATTCACGATTGGAATGGTTAAAATCTAACAAATGACAGGCGACAACTGACTAACTAACAGAGGCACACGCCTGACGTGGAAGCAGAAGAGAAGCAAAGTTGTAATTTGGGAATCGGTGATGAACGCGGTCTGATGAGGTTTGAGTTTATGCCACGATTGGAAAAATTGGTCAACACATCTAGTCCTGCAGTTCAGTCCGCGATTGTTTGTTGGTGTCATGGATTTTCGAGTGTTAACAGTCAGTGGGAGGATGAAATCGGGCTTGGTTTGTGTGTATGATAAAGTCATGAGTCCCATAAGACTACTGAATCAGGCATGACGGTGAGCCGGGTGATAGCAGAGCCGTCATTCGACTTAGGATGATCATAATCCGAGAGTAATTTAGAAACGAAGCAAACGTTCATTAAAATTGCCTGCTGATCCGTAAATCCAATGGAAAGAGCGTGCCTCCTAGCATAAGGGACCAACGAGGATGGGGGAACCGACAATCTTGCTCCTGCAACTTCTAATGGAATCGAATCGCGTATGGCCCAAATGAATTAGCCCTGGTAATGAGACGCTCAATAGCGAATCACCGCCTGCCTTGAAAGTGACCAGGAGATCTGAAAATTGAACCTTCAGACATTTGTGGCGCCAAACACCTGGTTCACTTGACCACTGCCGGATGAGCGCACGGAAACACAACAGTACATTTAGAGTTGTATCTTACTGATCTTGTAATTGGATAGCTGGGAAACATAGCCAGTGGGAACGCAAGTGTAAAGTTACTGTTTTAACAATTACCCCAGAGGTTGATATTGGTCTTTTTCAGCAAGGGGGACTGTGTTATCCAAAGACCACTGTATGATTCTGTGTAAGGGGTTACCTGTGTTATCCGTCTTTTGGCTGCAGACATTGTTACATGGTTCTCCTCATTTCTTTGCGCGCTTCCATCAGTAAACCGACCGGTAATTTTGTATTTAAGGGTTCAATCATCCGGAATGAGCTGAGTCAACCAGTGGCGTGCAGACAGAAAAAAATGAATTGCTTAACCATAGTTCGCGGTTTCTTGACAAAACTGGTTAACTAGGAGAGACGGCTTTGTGAACACTAACGTTTATTCAGGTTTCATATGCTAATCCCATTATTCCACGTGCTTGAGATGATTTTGGATAAACAGTGCAATTTTAATTGGAGGTACCTCTAAGTTGTTGCTGGAGTTGACTGAACCGATGTTGAAATTCGCGAGTGCCTACACTACGAAATGGAGTGTTCCATTTGGGGTCCTACCGGAACCAGATACCCAAGGCCGGGACCCTAGCAAATCGCGGAAACGAGACCGATGCGCCGTTGTGAGCTTATTGTCCATGTTAGCCTTTGGTTTGTATACATTAGATACACCAAATAGCGTCTCCCATTTAGGTTCAGTATGCTGCTTCATGCATCCGATAGAACAAGCAATATGTGATGGAGTAGCAACGTTTGGGATGGAGGATACTCAACCCAGGGAGTGATAGTTGCCCGATAATGCCCAATGATCTTGACCTCGGTCGAGCTAAACCTAAGTTTCATCAAACGGAGGTCTTCTGATCGGCTGAGTGATTCAGTTTGCTTTTATTCGCTGAAGTGTCACGTGAAGAGTCTGAGCAGTCGGTTATATGGTCAGTATGGACTTCGGCTGGCCTTTACCTGTTGGACATTTTAAGAGGAGGCTACGTGCGGATGTCAAAAGTGTAAGGCCACTTTGTTTTGGTCCTGAGTCGTGTGACAATAGAGGCGGATTATGTTTGGGAGACAGGACTGTTCTACGAGCCCATTTGAACTCATAAGAGTGACACACGGGCTAAAGATTTGAGCAACTGCAAGCCAGACAGCAGATGAGTAACCAACCATTCACCCTAATTCTGGAACAGAAAAGTGCTCTGCATTTGTGACAAGCTCTGGGGTGACTGGAGACAATGCTCGGACTGAAGGCTAAGGAAGAGACAATGAGCCTGGGAGACAGGAAGCAATCAACCAATGTGCGCTATCTTTTGTGGACTTATATAAATCGTTTGATTATGACGAATAAAGCAAACTGTTGTGTTGATCGGACAGCAGCCACTTTGATCGTTCGTGCTTGATGAAGAGAGTTGTGGCTGAACTTAGGCCAACGTTAACCAGTTTTGAAAACAGGCATGACTGCTTTAGCAAATCGTCAACTTTTCGACTACCGTGGGTAGTCTCTCCCAAGTCAAGTTTTGCAATCAAATAACTCGGAGGGAACGTTCACATGCTGTCATTAACGTCATGCCATTCACAATAGTTAATAACGCATGCCGCGTCGATTTTTCGACGCACTCCTTATGTAGTCCGATCCGGACATTTTAACGACATGACTGCATCATTGTGGTTGGTCGACATCTTAGTCGGCAGGCTATTTAGGGAGTTTCAAACGTTCATTTGTCGATGAAGTCATGTTGAATAGCGTCCATACGCAATTGAATTTTTTACTGATATTTAACTGCGTGCAAAGAGATCGATCCCGGTGGCAGATTTCTCGGCGGGAACAAGTTCAAGTAGTGTGTACGATGCTGCGCTAGTTTCCAGTGCTACGTCAAGCGTTGATACTAGATAATCAGTTTGGTAATGAAATGCTTTCCAACTTTGTTCCGTGCTAGTGGACGCTGAGTTTAGTGCTGTTGTCATTAGGCAACATGTCGGGTCTTCGTTCGTTTTCCAAATGTAGGACCGTTATTATATATGTATATATATATATATCATCAGAATTGAATCTGTAGCATCAGGAGTGTGCATGGAAGCTCTTCGTCAAAGAGTCCACAGAAGAATCACAACTGTGATTCGTTGATAATTTTTTGTCAGTTGGGCTGAGCCAACCTTAGGACCGAGGGCAGAATGCCCCAGAATATACGTATGTATATATATATATATATATATATATATGTATGTATATAAGCAGGAAGTAGTATCCGGATGCGTAAACAGAATTAGCCCGGGAGCACACGACCGGTTTCGCGGTTATTGTCGCTCGTCTCATATGCGTACCCGATGCTCTCT
>LUCM01001206.1:42448-58667 GCA_008360955.1 Fasciolopsis buskii
AGAGAGCATCGGGTACGCATATGAGACGAGCGACAATAACCGCCAAACCGGTCGTGTGCTCCCGGGCTAATTCTGTTTACGCATCCGGATACTACTTCCTGCTTATATACATACATATATATATATATATATATATATATACATACGTATATTCTGGGGCATTCTGCCCTCGTTCCTAAGGTTGGCTCAGCCCAACTGACAAAGGATTATCAACGAATCACAGTTGTGATTCTTCTGTGGACTCTTCGACGAAGAGCTTCCATGCACACTCCTGTTGCTACAGATTCGAGCACCATTTCCTACTGGCCTGCCGTTAAAAAACAGTCATTTCGTTCCGTTTACATCAAAACAGTTTTTCACTAGAGTCTCAGTCTTGTAGAATCCCACGATCATTTAAGAAAACATAGACGGTTGGTGAATAATGCACTTCATTCTCAGTTATTTCTGCCCTGGATATATTTCAATACCTGGCGAAATTCTCATCAAGAAGGTATCAAACCGTCGCATTCAGTTTGCAGCGAACGATTGTTCTATCTGAACGAGGGTAAACTGGACATCAACATTTCGTTCCAAGGTTCCTTGCACATTCTGGTGTTTCAATGAGTTATAAAACTATTTATATGACCTGGTTTTGTCAAATACAATTGGTCGTAATATATTTGACCAGTTACATGCATTTCCGTTTCGACCTACGCGGCCGTCCACTGGTAATGGATTCAAGCGTTTGCTTCCGTTTTTCAGTCACCTACATTGTCGGTTCTTGGACAATATGAGCACGTTGTACATGTCAGTCTGCACCTCACGGTCACTGTCTTTCGGCGAACCATCGCTACCGCACCGACCAGAAGATCTGGATTTCCTAAACTTCTTCATATCTCTCAACTGCGTAACTCGTTTCTATTGTTCGTCGAAGATGTTCCCATAGCTCTTGATTGTAAGGTGAGGGTACGGACTGATACCAGGAATACAAGGCCGCTTTGTTTTGATACTCTTAATCCAGGACACGACTGGTTGACGAACCATACACGGCGCAAGAATATGGCCCACTGAAGAGCAGGTTAGGACGAAATAAAAGTGGTCTGATTTTCGCGACAATTTCAGTGGCCAACGGGGGCGTTACTCCAAATGAAGATCAAAGGAGAGGCATTGAACCCGAGGGATTGGGGTCAATTGGCCAATTAGTTTCAGCTTGAACAGACCTATATAAATCGTTTGATTATGACAAAATAAGAGAAAGTCGTGTTGGCCGGCCAGTGGTCACTTGGTCGTTCTTGCTAGATTAAACAGTTCGGGATAGAACCAGAATTGACACAATTAATTGAATTCGCAAGAGTTGTTAATTTCGATAATCGGATAATAGAACAACCATAATGAGCCAGGACGAGGTGGACGATACAATCTTGGCGGGCTGTGCAACCTTTACGATCCAAAAACTCAGCTCGACGATCAGAACTGTTCGAACGAAACGGTTGTTTGGAAAAAGCATCACGAGCACAACGCATGCCCAGCTGAAACTGAATGATTCCAACTCCGAGTAGATTTTGGTGTTGACGATGATCGTTTTAAAATGCGCTCGTCCGTTCAGGTTCTGTCTTAGTGGAAACAGGGTCAGTTGACTCTTAAAGCACACGCCGACGCTGCCAATTGTATTCCCCATGATTGCGTCTTTCTTCATCTGTGTGGATCTGAGGGCCAATTATTTGGTAATCGTGCCCCTGGATGCTATTTTTCAAACACGTTTTCGCCATACCGAGTGTCTACATGGTTTCTTCAATGTCCGCTTACGGGCAGTCTGAATCTACTAAGGAATATCTCGATAGTGACGCGAAACTGCTAGGACTAATTTGACATGCACTGCCCAAGGGATCCTGTGACCCGACTTTTCCACGACTGTCCACGCCGGTTATCGCGTGGTCTGAGTTCCAGAGAGAACTCAGCGCAGAGCTGCATGTCACCTGGAGAGTCCCTGAGTTACGTATGGAGCAGCCTTCAGTGTTGGCTGTTGGCCGTGGATAAGGTAGGTTCACAGAATATTCAACGACGATAATGAGGGCGCAGTGGGTTTTCGCTTTGCAAATATTCTCCCTAAAAATACAACACGTTCGTTGATATCATCGCAAATTGGTAAATGTGGCTGGTCATCTAAATAAGGGCACTGCTCCACCCGGCAAGGTTTACCAGAAGAGACACATGAAATGGTCTACTGGTCACCAGCTCATTGGGAATAAGGGTCCTGCTTCCAGGTGGCTTGGTTTCGCAAAGGCTAGAGATGCATGCACACAGTCTTCTTTTGCATAAACCGATGTGATGCAAGACTCAGGAAAATTTGCTCCATATGAGATCGGTCGGCTTTAAACTGTCGGCGGTTTACTTCACTGTTGGTTCAGTGAAGTCAGGAGTACATGCTAGATGAAATTCTGTTTTATATTTGGGTTGTGACTGAAACAGATTATCGTCTGAATGTTAATCGTGACGAGCGAATTACTGCTATCCGAAATTCAAATATCTAAAATAATAGTAGATAATCACGTGAGCTTTCCTCAGTATGCTCAAATTACTGGGTCTCGGGGAGAGAGAACATGCAAATCAATAGGAACCACGCACCTGGACGATCCATTGATTTAGGATTCATGTGATACAATCCATACTTATACATAGCTGTGATGCGTGTGCGCTCGTAGTCAACAATGCTATAGTGAGGTGAGTGAATCACGGGCATAAATCAGGACTCAGGAATAACAGCTTGATGTCCTTTTTCGTTAGTATATTTACATTGGTAACGGGAATATCCCCCTAAATCGGGGTGTTCGGTTGGCGTGCACCTTCCTTGACATTGCATTTTGCAAAATGTGGAGTGTGAGTCAATATGATAACCCTACAATTCCATAATTTGAGGTTGCAATGGTTGACCCGCAATCTGAAGACGAACAATGAGTTATTCCAATTGGTCACTGATGCTGAGAGAGTTTCGTGTGAGCAGCAATGCTACTGGTTGTCATGTACTGGGTACAGATGATCGTTTCAGAATCTCGTACTCGGACACTGTCACAAAATCCAATCAAGAGAACGAAAAAGTGTCAGTTCTTCTTAATCAGTGAGTACCCCTCAAGTACTCATACTCATTCATCGTACTAAGCTAGATATGAGGACATGCTGCCCTCTTTCCGGTTCACGTCTTTAGAAATTTTAATTCGGTATGTTTACATGGCTCCTGTGCACATATGTATTACGGACGTAGAATTCGTCACCCAAGCTGCAAATGCTGGTGTTTTGATCACAGGTATCGCCTACACATTGCAGACTGATTGGTTGGCGGAGTTATAGTAAACCAATCAGATTTTTATCGTTTACACATCCAAAGATTTGGCACAGCCGCGTACACAGACTGAGCTTTCAGGGAGGGCGTGTATGCCAGAAATCGCGCTCACGTATCGATCAGGTATGGTAAGGACCTGTCAGAAGTAGCCGCAATGACATTATGCGTAGGTGATTGTGCATATGCGCAGGTATGGTAATTGACACATGTCAGTCATTGCGAGTCATGATAGATGTGACGTCCAATCATGTTAAAAAGTGGGGTACCCGCTAACGTCCATTTACCCTATTGGGTTCTATCGATACTTTACGTGTACCGTCTCTTTATGTTAGTTTCCTTTGTTTGTCTACCGGTGCAAAGTAATTGACAAGCTTCCTTTCGTCTTTGTAAACTAATCTTTAGCATCTATTCGATATACAGATTTTCTTACTCCATCTATCGTTGTCACTGATTCCTGAAAGATTTTATGATTTGTGCATAATTTTTCATAGCCAAAATCTTTTCGGCATGATTCACGATTGCTGGTCGAGGCTCACTGCGTTTCGGTAACAACTGTGTCCGGTTCTTCACAAAACGAGTAATATTATTTCGAATTCACTTCTGGGACACAAGTGGTTTTTCTGGTCGCAGACACTCATAGCTATGTCAAATTTGTTTTCCGGTTGCATACAATTTGGCCACCCACTGTTAACGTTGTACATTACATCTGACAATTAACAATAATCTCGATGTGCATTGTCTCTATGGTTTTCACAAATGATTGGATCAGTGATTCCGCATGATAAATCAATACATAAACACAATTAGATGTACTACTCAGCTTATCTTGGATATACCTTCAGCACTGCTCGTGGTTCAGGAATTGAATTCCACAATTAGAGAGGCTAAGTTTGTGGTTGATCAATGGTGCACAGTTTCTCAACGTCAGTCTTGGGTTCCCTAAATTGCAGAAAATGTTTCCGGATTCCTGCTACTCAAAGTGTAAACGGTGGTACAACCGTGCAAGTTGCTTAACAAATTTTGGCACCTCGTTGACTACGTCAGCTGACAATATCATCATCGCGAAAAAAGGAATAACGAAAGCAACAATGGCAGAGAGAATACCAAAACGCAACAACAGTGAAGTTATTGGTTTTTCTGGCACTTTCATGATCTTTACACAGGTAGACAGAGAGAATAGAAAGATTTCTGTTAACACTCATCTGGCCCATTTGGGGACCGTTTAAGTGAAGCTGTGAATTACAAAAGAACGCATGCTCCTGTAAGTATTAACAAGTCACGGTTTTACAAAATCTTTGTCATGGAGGTAGTCAGAAATGAGGCAAAACACTGATCTTTTGGAATAGACTTCATTATGGCCACATCTGGACAGGTGGGGGTAAGAATTGGTTTAAGGTAAAAGAAGCAGGAGAATAAAACAGGCAAATCAGCACGGATCATCCGTCTGCATGTCAACGCGTGAATAACCTGAGAATCAAATGCGATTGATATATACACTTAATCATATCATAGTTTTCAAACACCCCGAGTGCTTTGATAAGCTTTCCAATGTTGGCAGTTGATTTGATCTGGTCCGCGTGTATCACACTCCCGAAGAAACTGGGAGCATGTGGGGAAAAGTGACCTTTTCGAACAAGTGTAACATACTCCTCCGGATCGCTGGTTATGCCCATCGCTCTGACAAATTCTATCAACGTTGCTTCTTTATGTCTGGGACAATCGATTTCACGAGCCAAATGATGGACCACGGGAAATCGGAGAGAACTCAGGGGAAGCTGATAACAGTTCATTGCTTCTTGCATGATCCTCTCGTCTCCGAGAAACAGATCTTGAAGTAGTTGATTTTCTTGTTCCAGATCGGTAACAATGCGAACTGCTTTCGTTCTGTCGGTACTTATCGATCTCTGGTACAACTTCCGGAATGCATCAACAAGTTGTTCGGAGCCCCAAGAAGCCGGAACTTCTTGATGTGAGGCTAAATCTGATGCATACAATGGTGCACCTTTGATAAGCAGACTTGGACAAATGGAATGGATGTGATCACAAATTTCCGAGATCATTTGGTGTACCAGAATGAATGTCTTTCGTGCATGTTTCGGTGTTGATCGGGCAAGCAACTGCAGGGTCTTCTCGGTTTTAACAGGGAGGAATGAAGGGAGAAGGATAACCGACACGGGAAAATAAAAGATGAATCAAGTCAGATCACTGATGAACGTGTTCCTCATTGTAGTGACGAATTAAAAAGATGCTTAACGGGTAAACCGAACAATTAGAGTGATAATGACAAAAGGCAAAGGTTTTGAAGAAAGTACAAACTGACCTGAAAGTGGGGATATATTTCCCTATGAAATGTCAATTTTCGAAGTCTGAGAGAAATTTGGTGTCGGGGTTGGTTGGTCCTACTGTGGTCAATTCCAATCAGCCCAGACAATATTAATACTGATGCCTGCTTTATCCAAAAGCTCCAAAACGAGTAGTAACGCCAACTTATGCTACTGTGATTCTGTTCTTACCTGCTCGGCTATTGGTCCTGAGGGCTCTTTCGTAAGCCTTCGTGGTGGATGACTTTGAATCCGTTCCCATCCAAATAGCCTGGTATGTTAGGACAGGTTAAATGAGAGAAAGAATGTGCCACATCGTAAGCCGGTTTAATCTGGGGCTAAGTCACTTGACCTTTGTACCACCTTTCATATGTGTGCATGAAGGCAAGCACTCCCAGCGGTTGATGCTTTACACACAGGTTGTTGGGAAGACTAAAAACGGAAATCCCTATGACTCGATTGGTGGATGGCAGATGTCAGTTTCCGGTCTGGATTTTGTGAGTGATTTCCCTTCATCGAATTCTGGTATTTCAGATACGGGGTCAAGCTCTGGGGCCACCTTTCAGTTTTGTACAGAATTCATCCTCAAGCTGCAGAATCTAAGGTTCTATGGGATAACTCTGGAATTAGTTTATTTTACGGTAAGTATGTTGAAACAATATTAACCGTGGCATTTGTTCACTAGGTGAATCATTCAAACTAATGGAATTAGCGCAAATTTCAGCCTGTTAGTTGCTAGCATGCCGTATAATGTGGCAGTGCGAGTGGCGCGAGAGCGATTGCTTACTGATGAGTAACAAAAACACATACACAGAAAATGGTTTTAGACGTCGTTCAGTAAAATGGAAAAGAAACTGCATTTTAATCCCACTTTTGCTCGTAGATTATGACTGAAATATATCAACAAAATGATACGAGCTCACATACTCACTTGGTTATCTTCGCTCAGAGTAGCTGCTATCTCAATAGCACCTTCGTACATCGTAATGTGGAAAGCGTTTTTCATCTGTGACATCTCCCACCGAGTGAAGCACGATTTGCTCTCATCACCTCCACGAATTGATCGATTTCGGGCGAAAATCTCCTCCGCAGTGATTCGTAAATGAACTTGTATGCGAGAGATCAAATGCATCATCTGACTGCGCTCTGTAGATATTTGAAAGCCCAGGTAACGCATCGAGTCTGCGTCGGTTATTGGCTCCCACGGAGGAATTGACATAGAAATCCTGTTGTACCGAGGTGCTTCCAGTTGAATATCATCCTGATTTAGCGCATCAGGATTGTTAGCCCATTCGGCGGCCAGATAAACAGAAACATGACGTTTGGTTGCTGGGGTTTGTGGTCCACCCAATGTTTGCTGACTAGCGAGATCAAAAAAGTCATTCTCACTGGAAGTTTGGCATTTTCGCGAACGTCGTTTTCTTTGTTCCACAACCGGCTCGTCACGAACCACGCAGCAGACCGCCAGTCCGAGTGCTTCGAGTAGTAGAACCAAATTAGCTGTATTCACGACGCGTACGGAAAGTTGTAAATCGTCCACAGTGTAACTTCCTGTGATTCGGGCACTGTGCAACGCTTCTCCGCTGAACATACGACCGATGATGTCTGTACCCAACCATTGTGGGTTCAGAGCAATCATGTTTGTGGAAGGTGATTCGATCACAATAACCTGCATGCAGATGGGCGCGGGAAAGAGAGCAAACGCAAGACTGGAAAACAAATGACACGCGGGAAGTTGTCTTCCATTGTTCACGCAAACTTATTCGTAAATTGACAGAGGTTCCTAGAACACAAAACTTCATCTTTTTATTCTGTTGTTTTAGTCTGATTAGTGCTATTGTCAGTTAGTGCAGTGTATTCTTTCTCAGATATTGCGTTGTTCCCGGATCAAATTTGATCACGGTTGGGTCCGGTCATCCGTCATAGGAGCTGGGCGACATGTGACCAATGACGGATCGTACTAATGCCAGTGTTGATAAACGCGCTGACCGTATTCTGTAAGATTTGTGCACGATATTATTGTGTAACTAGATTACAACGAATTACTGAAAACAAAGTTACTGTCCAGCATATGCTCTCTCAATGAACACAAAGACAGAATCCGATGCGCAAGGTCTTCTGGTGAAAACATTCCCCAGCCAAGGCACGTTGGATAAGCTCTGTACCAAAGTGAGACATTGGTTAATACTCCAACGGATTTCCATACAGAGTAGTGCAATGCGGCTAGGTGATTATTCATTCCAGAAGAGAATCAAGCATTCTGTCATTGTAAATTAGCGATATGATCATGAAACACAACAAGTGCGATCCACTTGATTTCCATGGTTGTTGGTTTAATCGACCACGCCGACGCCACCAATTGAACGGTCGGTCAGGTACATTACATGCATGTGCACGCGCCACCGCACTCACATACTACTTACGCATAGGAATTGCTCAACTCCTTGTCACGTGATAAATGCCCGTCGACTTTGTCGATCTATGCTTATCGATCGCTATCGCTAGATGTCCGTAAACTTGCGGACGACCTACTGAGTGAACAGGGTTGTTCCGTGACACCCAGTTATTTGGCGACGGGGGATGCAGAAGATCCGAACTTACTAAAATTTTATAGCATCATCAACAGTCATTTGTCGGAACAACAAGAAGGTCAAACAAATTAACTAAATTATTAACAACACGTCTGACTTCAGGAAATGTTGCAAACAACGATCAGTCATTTTTAACGAGGCTGCAAGAATCGCCAGATAACGGCCTAGAGAAATTTAATTGCCTCGCTGAAAATGGCACCACTTTCATCTCATTGTACAATCGGAATAAGATCGTCTCTCTGGTGGACGGAGCCTCCCTAAATGAACGGTTGAAAATTCGGTTGCTTACGCACAGTTTCACACCATCAGAGAATCTACAAAAATACGTTTATGTTTTACCTCGTCACCCTCGGGATTTTTCAGTAAAATAAACTGTGTCCAAACTGAGTTTGATATTCGACGAAAGGACAACACTTTTCAACAATAATATATAATCGTCTCAAAATAGCCAGACAGTCAGAAGAGAAAATTGTGTCCAATGCTGGTCGTGCCAATAAGGAGTGAGAACGATTTCAACCTAACAAGAAATACAAATGTTCAATTTAAAATGTTGACTTTTTTCTGAGTTGACAGCTCCGGATGATTTAGAAATTAGCAGACGACTTCTAGCAAATTTGGACTGTGCATGACAACAATACCTGTGGGATTTATGCGCTGATCACTTTAGCCTAGTCTAAAATACGATTCGCAAATGGTGGAAATGTCTTAGTGGAGTAACTAACGTAGAACCCGGTCTCTGAACGACATGAAATGCGAGAACCGGCATCATCGCAATGACCACTTTGTGTCTGTTAGAAATAGGGTGGACGGGATTTTGCGCGACTTTGTGACTATAGGTTTCACGTGACGTTATAACTAAGGATTTTGTCGATTCCCACGAGACAGATCTTTGAACGAATTCCCTACAACTTCTAGAATTAGATACCAATCATACGCAATACTTGCAATCGCAAGTCCCTGACCTAATCAAATACGGAAATGCTTAACACGGGCTCTAAGTATCTGTCAATTAACTCCCTAGTTGGATACAACATCTCTCACGTAACGAGGATTACTACTGAGCAACCTTCGCAAAAACCTACGGACCGTGTTGCGCGAAACATTACTGGATAACTGATACCATTTGTTGGAGAGGCATCATGTGTGTTTTGTCTTCGTGCTAGCGTTACACACCAACCGAGATCCCATCTCTGCACGAAAGCAGCCGAAGTCGATTTCATCGGAAGCGGTGTTCGCGAGGTTTGCTCACCCGCTCGTCTTCCTTTCAATTTTGTAATACAGATGACCGTGAAAATCGCTTCATATTCATCTGAGAATAATAACATTGCCATTTGCTCGAACAACAAGTTGTCTGAATATACAGTTAGTGCTCTGCTTTCGGGCGAATGCCTAGGTAAGTTACATGTTTGCATGCTTGTCTCAGACATGGGTGAATGTAGGTCGGCTTGGAATGGATTTTTCGCCTTTAGTTCGTGAAATGTCGTTACAGGAATCCTTTCGGATAAATGGAGTTGGACAAAGTGGATAAGCTGTCATTTGGGTATACCTGTTGGCTGAAAATCGGATGAAGTATCGTTGCGCTTAAGAAAAGCTTGATTACTGTCTTCCGGTGTGATATGCCTGTGACGTCGGTGGAATACCCGATGACAGATTAAAGTCGAGTTTGCACTACAGCAGTAAGATCGATACATATATCGGGGTCAAAAACGTGACTGTGGAGGACAGAAGATACATGAGGAGTTTCAGTGTTGAACACTGATGTCTTCGTAGAGTTCCTAAAGTAAGGGACAGAATTTTGTTATCAGAGCTGTTATGCGTGAAATATTAAGCCGTGGAGCCCAATCAATTGAACAGGCGGTAAATCTGAATGGATTGAGGTTGGTGTATGTGTCGTGCCTGTTCTCAGATCACCCCTCCTTATACAATGTTTTCTGAGGCAGGAAGAAAGGATATGGAAATGCTAACCAATGGACCGTTCGGAGTTGGTCATTTTCCAGGCCTGGTATTCTCCTAAAGACGATTAGTAGTCTGACAACCCGATTTGTTACTACCATCATGGGTTCGAACGAAATGCGCGGACTTGTTTTCCCTCGTGGGTGTTTCACAGCACCCAATCCTAGCAGCAGGGGAACGACGGATCCAGTCAGTCTTGGGAACGGCCGCACTCCATAATCCAAAAAGTGGCCTTGATTATGAACAAATCAAGCAAACTGCGGTTTCTGGTCGACATAGGCGCTGAGGTTAGAGTAACTCCACCCGGTCGTGATAAAGGCTGTCTGCCGCCATTCGCATTCACTCTACAAGCGGCGAATAGCTCAACAATCCTCTCATTCGGGGGACATCTGCTCACTCTAGACTTTGGTCTTCGGCGTTGTTTCCGCTGAGGGTCTATTGTTGCGGACGTCCGGCATCCCATTTCCGGGGTTCAGTTCTTGATGTGCCTCGGTTTGCTCGTTGATTTGAAGAACGAACCCTCGAATGAGTGCGAAACGACCATTTTGATCCAGGCCGAGGCAGCCACCATCAGTTCCATTGGCATTCATTCGCTCCTGTCTATCTCCGACATGTATGTATAATCGCTAGCTGGATGTCCTGGGCTTACTCGTCTCCTAGCTGTGCTGTCTGATGCTAATCATAAGGTCGTGCACCACACGTTTACTGGTCCCATGCGATTCACCGCAGAGGAGTTACGGATAGACAAGGGCGAATTTGATCATATGATGACCCTGGGGATCGTACGCCCTTCAAACAGTCCTTGGGCTTTGGGATTCCACATGGTTCCACAACAGACTCTCGAAAACTGTAGGAACTACTGTGATTTTAGATTGCTCTGTTCATCCCCTGTCAGTGACTGTGAGGTTGATTCCTGCGATTGTACTGGTCCTATTCATTGGTATGGTGAAATAGGAGCAGGAACCGTCGACCCTATAATTCACCTCAATGCTCATGGTATGTCTTGCTTGGTGCCATATCTAACCAAGGTGACGTAACATCAAGCCAACCAACTTTACATTGTGTTTGGAGAGGATGATTCCATGTCCCAGATTCTAGTCTTCATCGAAGTAATATTAGGTTACAGTCCATACATAATATTAGTAAACATTTTCCTTAATGTTTGAACTTATATGGTCAGTGGGCCACGTCATGCTTTATCATTTACAAACCGAATAGAAAACGGTGTTCTCAAGGAGTCTTTCGCTGGCCAAAGAGAGTTTTCGATTATACTATACACGAGTGGCAATTAACCGCTACACAAAAGAACACGCACACCTGGGATTGGAGCGGTCTGCCGCGAACAGCAAACAGTGTTTTATCCAAACAGATATATTTCTAGCTGGTGAAGTTTCCCTCGCGTGAAACAACCTGGTGAATCCAGGTCGAAATGCTCTTAGAAAAAAATCTGATTATTTAATCTTCCTCACATTTATTCCGATTACTGGGCAGATATCCGTATTCCACAACCGCATCAGGTGATCGTGAGAATCTTGTTTCTGTGAGCCGATGGCAAAACATCGTTTGCCTGAGTTTTATCTATACTGTCACAAGTCCGAAAGTTGCGCCTTATCTGAACTTCACTCGCTCGTGAGCAAACAGTTAAGTGTGATAGATAATGGAACTCACATTGCCGGCGTACTGCAGATGTTGCACAAGTGTTTCCACGTGTTCTTCCGAGCACAATGGATTGACGTTTTCCCGAACTCGATCTGCAAATCGATCCCACGTTTCCAGCTGTAGGAGCATGTCGGCCGTCCATTCGGGGATCATGGATGTCACTTCATTCACGAGTGCATTAGTCCGAGGTAAACCCTGGGTAAACGATATTTTGATAACGCGGATTATCGATCGTGCGTACAACTAACAAGCTTGTTTAATCCAAAACACTGTGAAACAACGACGACGGCTCGTGGCACAATATTACCTCAACATTGTGTTCTATGGAATTAGATTCTCGAAACGGATATGCTAGTAAATCAGAATAATGAAAATTGCTGTGAAACATGTTGGGCATATTGATTTTAGCACCGTGTACACCACTACTTAGAGAATGATGAACTATACGGAATGCGTAACCTATTAACTACATTGGCAGATTTTTATATAATAATTTGCACTTAGATCTTTATTAGCCAGACCACATGCAAATATTACATTCTGGTACAATGAGGCTCTTTGTTTCTTGCTAGTTTACAAAAGAAACAAGAAAAATTACACATTTGTTCCCGGATTTTGTTGTCTGGCGTTTACAATTCCTTTGGTTCACGGTTGATGAGATAACAAAACAGTCACCGAACTGTAAGCAAATCGTGATGACGCCGTTTTCCACATTATTTTGAAATTATGTCAAAACTGTCCAGAATTCTTTGGAAATCCTTCAGAAATCCCACTCAACTGAGATTTCGAAACCACATTTTCGAGAACCCGAAATGTGATACATTTTTATGCTGCTCTACAATCTGCGATCAGAGGTAGCCTTGAGGAGTTTTGTGAAAGTGAGACAGGTTCTTGCTTATTTCCGAATATTTTTGACGTAAATCAGAATAAATTTGCCAGCATACCGAAATAACGCGGAAAACTCTATGGTAGAATGCATCAGGAAACCCACGTAATGTCTCTAAGCCAAGAAGCAGACTGGTGCCTCCTCAAGATTTTCCAGATTTAATTTTGTGGACATAGAACTATGAAAGCTTCGGATAGGACGCACTGGTTAAGCGTCTTTTCGGAAACCAGCAATCCCAGCACTGCTTTCATCTGCCTTATTAGACTTGCCACGAGTCTCCGTCTGACCATAACTTCGTTACACGTTTTACAGAACTGTTTCAGCTGTGAGACTTAATCTACTACACTCACAGGTAAGCTACTGGACTTCGTCCTTACCGAATCCTATTCGTTGTTACCGTTCATGTTCTCGATTTGTTCACCCACTCAGGTAATTTAACGTTCAGATATGCGGATTAAATTGCAGTCGCTTCCAAGTCTGACACCAACTCATAGGAACTCCTCCCCCCCGCCTCAAAATCACCGAAAGTGCTCAGCTATCTTGTTTCGGAGAATCTGTAATTCGTTTTCTCTAACTGACCAAGCGAGTCTGATAGTGCGTTCAGTGAAATACCTGGGGGTCTGAATTTCACAAGGTCTCCTTTAATGATTCCGTAACACCGTTGTTAATAATTTCGCAAAACTCGGTGATTCTGTTTCTACTCCTTGCGCTTTAAGTATTGGATGACTTGCAAAAACTTGGTGGTGTGTTTTAAACATATCGTATCTAATTCACATTCCTGCTCGTAATATTTGCCGGACCATGTTTTAAAGAAGTCACAGGTTTACATCAAGAGCGAGGAAAATTTCATGCCTTCTTGATTACTTATATCAAAAACAAGCATTTTAGGACATTATATCTGACTCCATCAAACCTCTGGGGAGTACATCCCACAAAATGCGCATCCTGCTCTGTGATACCATATTTGTAACCTACGGGTCACCTATCTTTTCCATCCTTGCTGCGTCTCCTCGTACCAGGGTATTGAAAACTGAGATGGTTAAAACCGGTTCATTTTATACTCAGAGAAACTGTGAAATATTTTGTTGTTGACTATGCTTTAGAAACTTCTGATGAGACTAGTATTTAAAATTGAGTGTAAACTATACAAGTGAGAAATAAACTGAAAATTCCACTCCCGGATCCATTCTTACCCCCGAACGGGCACACATTTTGAGCTAACTCGAGTCTAGTTTTCATCTATTGGGCAGCAAACTGGATTTGATGAGTCGTACTTCGCAAGGTAAGTAGCTTCTACATTGACGGCTTAGAACGACGTGTAGAAAAATAAAATTCCAACTAATATGACCATAAGCAAATGAAGTTGTCAAAGTCTGCCTCATGTTTCAGGGCCATTTGGACAACCGTATTCACATACTTCATATTCTTCAATGTTATCCACGTACTCGGGTTCCGGTGCACGGGCGATGCCGAGGCATGTAACAGGGAGTCACGCCGAGGTCAATATATTTCTAAGATTTAAGTCAGTTCAAAATTTCCGAAAAACATAGCACATTATAGTTTGTGATCACTATTTCTGTGGCCAGCGAGAAATCGCTTCTCAGAACAGTTCAGAAATTGCCATGTACCTGAATGATTTCTGTACGCCAGTCCGTCAGACGAGCTTTGAGTTGTTTGAGTTCCAACGATGTTGCATCGCGAGCGTTCAACAAAAATACCGTGTGACAGATATCAAGTTTTGCCCTGAAGAGATGCAAAACGAAACGGGGAACGTTTCTACGAGAATGTGGGACCATTTTTTAAATCCTGAATTATCAAATGCAAGGAATTCTCAAAGGTAGAAAGAAGTTTGCTGCTGTCTTGTTCGACCGGTAATTTGCTAGCTCCCCAAACAAAAAAATTGAAGACGAAGAGTGATCAAACCTGCTGCCTCAGCACAATTTATTCCCAATGTCTTAGAAATCAAAAGACGGGTTTTTGTGGTTGCGTCCATAATTTGAGCGGATCAATCAGTTTTGCGAAGTTCGTAGTACTTTAATCATGAACAAAACTTGTGAGTTATAACGATATATTTAAAATAGTTATATATATGTTATTTTGCCGGTGGGTGAGGTCCTGACATGCCTTTCAATCAGTCACCTCTTCAGGTTTAGAATTTACTTTCATTTCGTGTAAAACTGGTCTCAAACAGTCACATATCGATTCAGTCATTTAAAGAATGCTTCTAAAATTTTAACTAGACTGTCGTCAGTTTATAGTTGTGTTTTGGCGAGCAAAATTGCTAACTATTAAAAAGGCACACGAGGGCCAATGAAGTTTGGGAAGACTCGCAACCATACACTTTACCACAATACAAATTCAGTCATCAATTAACTTCTCATCAAACATTTGCCGTGAATTCCCCTGATTCTTGGGAATTCGCTATTACAAAATACTAACGGGAGCTCAAAGTCAGAACGGGCAGTTCTTAAATCCATACATTCGTTCGCATTCACTGCGATTCGGAATACTGTGTGTCTGCGCTGTGCGGCGGAACCAGTAATGCTACTACTAACTAACATAGATCACCGCCTGGGACAAACAGAGATTATCAAATTCTCCAATTTCTGTTCTTTGTAACGTTTTCACACACGACTGGACAGCTGAAATTTTCCCGGAAGTGCACCAAGGGTTTCGCGGTATTTTGCCGCCCATCAATTATGCCTGTCCGGTCACCCTGTACAAGTACACTTCGTTACTAGGTTGCCACTAGAATGTTATTTGATCAGTCACACGCGGTACCTTGGCCGTAAACCAAACTGACAATTTTGGTATGCCTGCATTACCTCACTGGTAAACGGAGGATTGAGGAGAGTCAAAAATCGGTAACTTTTGTCCCGGTTGAATTGCGACAGTTGCACAAATTCGGAAGGAAAATTATCAACTCGAATGGAAACAAACACGAGGTAGAAAGCACGCCTCCGTTCCTTTTAACACCTGTATCTTCAAACGTTTGAAAAATTCCACAAAACACATTGAGAACAACACAACGTGGCGAACAAGCTCGTTTTCAGTTATTCGTACACCTGCCAATACAAAACATTAACTATGGTTTGGAGATGGTTCAAGGGAAATTGTCGGTTTGCAGTCACACCGGTTCACAACTCTAAGAATGTGTCTGTGTGCATGTGTAATTGATCAGTTTGTCACACGATCAGGTTGTAAACCACTTGTGGACCAGAGTAGTTTAAGAGTCTGGACACATTGTTTCTGAGCCCATAGGGAGGGGTTATACAAACCGATAGGTAGGGCTTCGGCTGTGTTCAAGATGCGGCACTTGACAGTTCTTGATTGTCCGCTCCTAACTTAGTAAATGGTGTGAAAAACACTTGTCACGTTCACTGAGTCATTTGACTCGACAAGATGTGAACATACCGCGCTGCTAATTGTCTTGATTGTTCCTGTGGTCAACCAAGCCGGGTAGTGTTCACGAACGCGATCGGACAAACGCCTG
>LUCM01001206.1:60275-146906 GCA_008360955.1 Fasciolopsis buskii
CTATCTAGTTGTTTGGTGTTGTTGAATGGACATCAGAATTTCGATCCCAAAGATGGGACTTCAAGCAGTCTCTTATCCAGGCTTACAGAAGACAAGTTGTGGACGAATCTCTTCGGATCGTACGGGAACTCACCACTAGGTTTTTCTGGATTGACGGTTTTCCCCAGCACTGACCGTAATCGCTCCAGTTGTTTTTCCCTTATTGAATGAGCGTAGTCGATGAGCCTTTCCTTTTCTTCTTCAGCCAGCTTGTCGAGAACTCGTGCCGAGTTCACAAAATTTCGCTCCAATTCTGATGCCCGACTGATTGCGGTGTCTCGCTCGTTCAGTACTTGGCGAAGCAAGGACACATTACTAATGTTCACGCGTGTTCTCCTCAAAACAGTCCGATATAGTTTGGCATATTCTGATTTGTGGATACACTCATCGAGAAACTGAACACGAGCATTAGCTAGGGCCAATTTCGTACAAAGCTTAACGCAACTGTTAAGCCCACGTAGTACGACGGGGTCATTGGTTTGTTTCCAACGTTTAAAAATCCCACAGAACACACTGAGAGCAACACAACGCGTCGAACAAACTGGTTGTCAGTTCGTGAACTTCCCTGGTCTACTTGTCATTATCCAACTAGTGGTTTACAACCTGATCGTGTGACAAACTGATCAATTACACATGCACACAGACACATTCTTAGAGTTGTGAACCGGTGTGACTGCAAACCGATAATTTTCCTTGAATCGTCTCCAACCTGTATCTTCATATAACCTTAAGAATACTGCGGAACTACACAGTCTTCTACCATTTTGTGTCTGTTGATACTGATTCTCGTGTTTATATTGTACGCGATAATATAAATCGATAGCTTCTGGATAATCTGGTTTGCTGTTTCCAACCTACCAGGTAAGTTCTTGATGAGCAGAAAGTATTTGAAACTCGAGCTCCATTGCAGTCCACAATACTGGGGAGTTGAAGTACCGAGGTAGCGGTACTGCGTTGACCTTTGGGTTCTTTTTATAGCCAGTTGCTAACTGATAGAAACAATTGTTCTCGACTTATTACTAAATGCGAATTGCGGGTGTTTGTTCATTATGCTTTGAAGTACAGCTTGAAAAATTTTCACCCTACCCAAAGCGTCCTGTTTGTCCAAGCCGCTTTCTTTGATGACTTCAATGATTCGAAATTTCAGTGTTCTCCATTGCTTTAAACACCATTCATTCAATCTTTATTTGTGTTTCAATTCAACAACACTATCCTCCACAGATCCTGTCTCGCTTCTTGGCTTGTTTATAGTTTCTTTCTCGTGGTGTTCCGAGTCCACGCCTCGGCCAGTTTCAGGCGCTGTTTGCGAAAAATTGGTCCTCTATTTTGTCTCCAATTTCTTCGACTCCTGTCCAACTTCTGTTATTTTCAAAGCTCAAATCCACCACAAAATGGCACACTGAATTTATGTTGCGTGAGAATCGGTTTATATCTCATCCTCCATTTGATCGGGTTCAATCCAAGGGCGTTCGGTTGACCCTTCCTTAAAATCTAAACTGCAGTCACTTACCCATCGTTGGACAGCTGCTTCAATATACAAATCCTATTTCTATTAACATCGTTTTGGTTCTTCAGAGCTTGTTTTCTGAGTTTTTTAACTTCTGAATTTCGTTCGTCTATCTGGCTCCTAGGTGCTCATCTACATTTAACACTCTCCTATCCGAAAGTTTCGAACCTCTCTCGATCAGTCTTTTTTTACCAGAGCAGCAAAGTTGTAAAATACCTCCGTTCTATCTGTTTAATCATTCACACAAAAACTCTCCTTCTTTTAGAAATGTGAATCAGCACGCTGGTTCATAGTTTGGCGTCCCCGGTTGTCTCTTGTTATCCTATGTCCGATGATTACTGATATTGTACTGTTCTGTGAACCAATTTATGCGAAATAAAATGTTTCTATTACGAAAAGTAGACAAAAATCTCCGTCCCAGAGCGTTTTTCCTCATTTTTGATTTAAACGGTCGTTCGCTGAAAATTGCAAATGCCAATTCTCTTTAACTTCTTTGACAAATCGGTGCAAATCACTAATTACACAAAACTCAGAAATGTTACCCAAGAAAATGAAAGCCGGTGTTTTCCAAGTTCTATGGACACTTAACACAATCGCTGACTTCGATGTTCACTTAGGTCAATTCAGATTCCGTGTCACTTAGAAAGTATAAAAAAGTTTATACGGGTAACCAAAAAACAAACAAACGGAAGCAGTTGATTCCAAATGAGAGCGTTTACATTTATCGTGTCCCTGGACAAAGGAAGTAACCTTAAGAGTCACGTCTCGTGGGTATAAGGCGGCACTGGGTCGGCTCAGTGCGGCTCTGTCTTTTATGTAATCTGTTCTATGCAAAACAGTCGGTAGTTTGTTTAAATTAACTTATTTTTCGTTAATGAGTAGCACACACTTCCAAAAATGCAGCTATCCGCTTCTTCCATTCCACCATATATTCGAAGAATACACTAACCAAACTAAAGAAAGATTGACAAGTTCAAGTCCGAGATGAAATTTCGCCTGGAAAATAATGGAATTTTTATTCCGCTAACTGTAAACTACAATTAAAGATAATTTCTAAACGAGTTGAAATTTATTCTGTAAAGTCTTGCAGAGGATTTCACTAAGCACTATGATGCAAAAGCGGTATGTAGTCATTATTGGTAATGGTGGTGATGATGACGATCTGAGTGAACACACTGTTCGGGCCGAAAAACGAGTATACCTAAGCAGTTACGGTTGTTTGGTCTGATGGATTGCAAAACCATAAAATTCAAAAAACGTGGAACTGACTCGTATTTTTGCCTCATTTCTTGAAGCATTCGGGTCGCGTCGTCCTCCACATAGCAGCCGTTGGAATCGCGAGTGCACTGGGCACAGTCTGCATACGTGCCGACTAGAATCACGCGACCCATATTGAGTGATCTTCCTCCGAACACTGGGACAGTACCGAGGTTCCGGGAACGGGATGGAATGGTACACATGACATACGGTGAGGTGAGCGGTGATATCGCATGGTGAATTATTTCATGAAGGCATTCTATCTCCTACTACCACTACATGCCAAGTAGCCAAGCTTCATCTGCTGTGTTCAAAGCCTTCGTCGTACTTAGGCAACCTGCAGTGAAGTCATTTATCAGTAGGGGTCGATTGCTGTCAACTGACGGCCCGTGGCTGTGGAAATCAGTGACAGATAGGTGCAACATCATGTGGTGAAGTCGAACAAACTGTTGAGAGCCTGTCCGACAATGAAATGGCTAAGGCGCTCAACAAAACTGCGGCCCAGTTCTGGCGCAGCGGATAAGCACTGCTGATGATTCCTAACAAGGATGAAACAGCTGTACAGTCCTTCCATGGTGAGTTGATCGATGATATCAAATAGTGAATTATTTCATGGAATTTCGAATGCAAATGTCTGTTCGTTCATTCCATTTGTCATTAGCACGTGCGGTAAAACGATGCATCTGCTTGCGCCGGCCGTGTGTGTGTGTTTGTGTGCGCAAGAGTCCTCTACCGGGAAATGCAGGATAGTGGGAACACTGGTCTAGCCCAACCAAAAATGTCAATTAGCTGCTCAGTAGGGATTTCGATCATTGCAATATTTTTCTTACGTAAGTTAGATAAACGGCAAAATTTCCACCGTCCGTGACCTAAGTCAGCCGATAAAAGCTTTAATCATGCTTGTTTCGTGGTTCCGAATAGTCAACCAATCGAAGCTGAAATGATTGACAAGCATAATTCATTCTTTTTGTGGCCGAACAATGTGCCAGGGAATAGGTTTGGACGTTTGAACATTTTGTGATCCGCACGGACTGAATGTGTCTTTATCCGGTTCGAAATTTCCACTGCGGTTAACTTTAAATTTTCAGCCCTATGCCCAAACTGTTCCACCCACAAACACCATCACAATTCCTTAATAATGAATAATAAAGTTTACAAATCTAACTGGTGGTTACGACAGGGTTAGTGTGAAAGTTCGCAATGATGTTGTAGGCCATATTTGATACACTCGTGAAATCCACTAAAACAAATGATGGAACGCAATACCTTCATGTTCTCAGTGTGACTTTCTGATGACGTGAACAAACGTGCACCATCTCTTTCTGCTTCCAGTTGGCAAATTTTATGCACACTCATCGCGATCAACACCAGACGTACGACTAACATTCATTAGTTTGTCGTATCGTATGTTTTCCGGGAATCTTCGTGAGATGACAATATTTGGAAATAAACGGAAACTGCTCCAGTAAAATAAATAACCAAAAATTGTCGGCTTTTTCTCCGCGCATATAGGCTCCTATCGAAGTTGGAAACCTAGACGAAGCCAGATTAGTTTTCCTACTAATCACCGTCTAGGAAGAAATCCGAGTCAATTCCACCCGTATGCGCTGACTGTTCTATGCCGCTCGATCTAATGAACCAGTGATTCTTCTGGTCCAATTGATTGTAAACGTGTCAAGTACGGACTCAAGACGAGACCAACAGTCACATTTCAGACTTTTGCTTCACTAAGGAAGAGTGAAAGGGCGAGAGAGAAGGGGCTTGCTATGTTTCCTGAATGTCTTGTTGTCGGACTTAGAACGGGAATTGCCCGATCAGAAAAGTCATTCCAGATTTATACCAGTGGAATATGTTATGTGATGTGCCAAGACTGGCTTTCGGTCATTATGAATGAAGTGGACAATCTTGGTAGTTTTGATGCAGACGAAATGTAACCAGTTCCTGATTATAAATCAGACTAAAATACTGAAACTGATTTAGCAAAGAAGTTTAAGTTTTCTGGAAGTATGAAAAGACGAATGTTCTCTTCGTTATTGTTCTTTAGGATAATACTGCCCCATCTGGTGACTGGTTTAAGCACTACCATATTGCAAATGAATTCTTGAATTTAATTCAGAATGGCTACCAAGTAAGTTGGTCCACAGTTTTCGGTGAGAGAGTTTTGGCAAACTAACTCTTCCCGTGTGTGTGATAAAAAATTAAGAATCTTCTTTTCAGCTCTGCGAAGCGATCGACACTTGGGTTTTCGAGTGTGAACTTCGTGGGTTTGGCATTTCTCATCAACGGATATTTTTATGTTTGACAGTTAGAAGTGAACTATAATTCTGCTGCCCCATAACCTAATAGTAGCAATAAATTTGGCTCTTATAATCAGCAAAGTACAAAATGCTGAATGTTCCTGATTGTTAGTTGTCACTCGTTAGTTTTAACTTGTATTTTTTTCGTTCCTGTATTCTTCAGTTATCCCGGGGGCTGCTTCATTACTTTTTTACATAAAACTTAGGAATGCTATAAATGAGGTTAGGCTAACGATAGCTGCTAGAATGGATAGTGTTTTGACGAATACGAGGAGTTGGCCGTACGAAAGTCCAGAAGTCGATTTGGCATTGTGGAGCAGATCTGTCTGTGGCAGGTTTCAACTGTTTTCATCTCCGTAAAACAAAGGATGTCCCGCCTAACCAGGTATGACAATGAATTCATCACAACTTTTCCATGACGGTTTTCTCAAAATCTGCGCGCTAGCAGATTGGTTTGTTATTTTTTGTGCAAATTTCAAACCCATACTATTAGCGTATATACCAAGTAGCCAATCTCTGTAGGTCATGTCCAAAGTCTTCATTGTGTTTTGGCTACATGCATAGAAGCCATTTATCGTTTGGGTTGGTGGTTGCTATGTGTCGGTGACGGATAGGTGCAGCATCTTGTGGTTAGGTTCAACAAACGTTGAGAACCTGCGCGATAGCCTGTTGGCTCAACCAACATGGGTTTCAGTTCTCCTTCACCGGTAGTTCATGCACTAAACCGCAGTCCGAGAGCTGATTCACCGTTGCAAAGCGGATCATCTTTCTCAGACAAAAAGTGTTAATCTACAGTTTGCTCAAAATGAGTTTATGCGCAAACTGGTCTCAGCCGCCGGGTAATTTCCGGGCCTTCAGATTTTCCGCCCAAAACTGATGAAAAGAGTCCACATAGCAACGATTATTTCGTGGATTGTGAGTCATAAATGATGCGGACTGCACATGAGAGACCAGTTGCAGCTGATGCTTGCGTTCGAGTGACGTAGCGCGGATAAATAAAAAGAATGTCATGGCTTGAAAATAAGGCGACAGTAGCAGTAAAACAGACTCGTGTGCTTCAGGTGAGAATCGTTCTACACTGATATGTTTTGACCCAGTTTTTACTCGGAATATGTCAGTTGTGAAACAGGAGAATCTGGTCAGGAAAACCACGATGAAAATACTACTGATATTTCAGACATAAACGACAGAAACAAAAAATTACTTGCATCCATTTTGATCGTGTAATGAATGGGCTTTCAAGTTATCGAACTAAAACCAAAAATATGCCAGAATCCCGTACCATATTTTGTAAGAGTCATTCAAAATCGTCATCAAAAATGATTTCCGAATAAGCTGTGGCTAAACTGCATTACCTCACCTAACCGGTGACCGGACGACGGAGAGCGTATAATCATGCTAATGCCTATTAGTGAGTAAACGAATAGACGGACAGAATATCACCGTGTATTTATCATTCCGTCGATCACTCAAAGTGGCCTATATTCTAGACTGCACTATTTTGATGGGCCGTTTACAGAAGCGTAATATCGCTTTGACCGATTTAGTTGAATTGTGACCTAAAAATCATTTGCCTTGTACCTTAATCGTTCTGTAACGTTGCAAGTCATAGTCGATTTTACCTTCGTTATTATGTCATTACGGCTGTTCGTGTGGTAACGACAATAAATGTTAATAAGTAATAGATCACATGGGCAGAGAACAAGGTTTGTCTTGCATTAACAATGAAAGCAGTGCATATCAGATTCAATCCTGTCAGAAATTGCCGCCACTTCAGATTTATCAGGGTCGAACTGGAAATGAGATGCGAGACGAATGATTATAAGTCGAAAGACGCCATTTCTAGGCTCTCTAGACCGAATCGCAAAGGCATCAGCACTGCCGGCCGCGACTCGTCTGTCTGAAACTGGTTTCTTGCCGACGCATTGGATGTAAACTACTCAGGGCACCCAAAAAGGATAAAACGAGTGGTGAGAACAGCTAAGATTTTGCGAGCGAACTGTTCGTTGATTTCTGGTGTTCGAATCATTTCATGCCAAATCTGGCATAATGAAACCGTGGAAGACAATATATTGATTTTGAGAAAATAAAATTTGATTATTTTATTGTTATCGTCATTACAAAATAGTAACTCTTGACCAAACTACGTAAACAAGCCAAACGTACTTACCTAGTGGCTTGGATGGGACAATTCGGGCGTAGAGGAAATTTAACCAAAATTCCACGCTCGTTCTTCGCCATTCCGGTTTATCCAAAAGACTGAACACGACCAAGTGAATGCAATTAGTGTCTCCAATGAAATGGTCGTAGACAAAATAGTATGGATTGTAACCGGAAAAGTCCCACAAGGTGAACTCGTTTGTGACTAAAGTGCATCCGAAGGGGATGTAGAGAACAGAAGGCAGGAATTGTAACTGACCCACGATGGAAAGAGAAGACATGAGATGCACGCTCGTCCATCTCTAGTAGGAGAATGTTCACTTTGATCTTGATATGGCATGGTTTGGAATAACAGTGATGGTGACTGGAAGAATTTTTGCGTTTCACTAGTCTTCAGGGCGTCAGTTTGTGAACACTAATTGTCAAACGTCCGATATTTCGAAGTGTTATAGTCTGGACTCATCAAGATCGATGGAGTACAAATAAAGGTGACAGATAGTCGCGTTAAGTCGAACTGTTTTTGCCACGTACGATTGTATATAATCCCTAAAAAGTATTCTTGAATTTTCCTCACAGAAATGTATTACTTTAGAAAAAGAAATTTTAAAGCACATTTACTCGAGTATTGACAAGTGAGTCAGAGAAAGTGACCGAAGATTCCCGAAAGCAGGACGTGGTCGAAGAAGATCCACAAGGGTTAGGAAATGCTTTTGAAATGAACAAGCGATGACCTTCCAAAAGAGTTGGAAAGTGCCAAGGCGACCATTTCGTTGTGACTGTATTCTGGGCATGGTGCCGGTCAAGTTAAAAATTCCCTCACAGCCGGCTAGTCAGTAAAAAAGAAGACAAAGTTAATTTGATTTCTGCACCCTATGATGGGTGAAGTTTATGAACCAGATCCACACATTCGGTCGATTTTCTTCTGGCTTCTCTTCACTAAAACGATCATCAAATAAGACCAGAAAAGTGTTTTTATTTGTGTGCGTGTTCCTTGTTAGAATTGGTTTACGTGGACCGGATCTAACTAAAAAATGATACACAAACGAAGTAGGACTTTGGTTTTCCGTAGAATCTCCTTTAAATCATTGGGAACTTGAATGAATGATAGGTCGGTGGGGAAGTCAAACGGTGATTCATCAAACGTTCGATGGGAACAGTTGCAAAGCTGGTCATCTATTTCCGGGGCAATTTGTTCATCCATTAGTGTTTGAAACGCGACAGTAACGACCGGAATTTTCGCTTGTTTATTTTGCTTCCGTCATCGGTGCAATACAAGTCCAAAAGAATAAGCTGCGATGTTGTTTCAGATAAACGATTCTGTTAAGCAAAGACATTCATTGCTTATGGAAAAAACCACCTTTATTGTTATTTTGAATAGGTATCGGAAAAATGATGTTGAATCCCTCAGCTTTCACAAGACTGACGCCGCTATGGACTAAACTTTCAGCTGTACACTCCGCAAGCACCAGATTCAAGTATTGTTTCCCTTGGAACTCATCCATGGTGCATATCCATGAAAGCACCTAGTGCTTTAATCCCGGTTCTTAGTTTGAGGGGTTATTTGTCACCACGCGATCGTAGGCTTTCGAAAGGAGCTAACGGAACAAATATCGTGTTTCTCACAGAATACTTGGGGCACTGATGGCTGCCATCGAGGACAACGGCTGCATAAATTTATCGCAGTAATTCTAACTGGTCTACCCCGTAACTGGCGGTGCAGTGCTTGCATCCACGCCTTTGACGCGAAACGCCTGGGTTCAAACCTTGGATGGGATGATAAATACTCCCCAGTGATGAGCCCTAATGAGAATGAAATGAGATCGGTGCTCTTCAAATGTAAAGCTGATCGAATGACCCAGGGATTGTTTCTGAGAGATTTGGATCGAACGGTAATCAATCATACACAGCAGCTTCAAATCCATGCAAATGTTTAGGTAATTATGATACCTAGTTGGATATAGCATAATTGTGAACCACCTCAGACAATTAGTGGTACTCAAATTTCAACGAGTCTAGTTCCAGGCTTTAGTCTGTGGACTAGGTTCACGTGTCCCACTAAAAACCACCAGTGCAATGGAAAGCGGAAGTCACAGTCAATCCAAGTAGTCTGGAAAAAAGACTTGTTACCTTCCGGTAATATCATGTTTTAGAGCAGACTAGATCATTTATACGTTATGCTGTTCAATCGTTACCGCAATAATATTGCGGATTGATCGATTGGATTGGTTTAAATGCATCTCTGTTCCTAACGTGTGCAAATTCGACCAATTAGTTTAGCAGCCTATATCAGTGAGACTATTGAACGACCAATTTATTCTGTTGATGAACGTTCTTCCGGCCTATATTCGGTTCCAGCTGATCTGAATTCCGTGCAGGAACATGCTGGTTATTCGTGGTTATAATTCGACCCACTGCAATTAAAAGCGACAACTTAACTTTTTTGGTGCGATGCAAGAGAAAACGCAGTTCATGCAAACAGCCTATTTTTCGACTGTCTCAATCCTCATCATTTTGTTTACGCTCTCCGCATTTGGTATCAGATACCGCTTAGTATCTTTAGATATGAAAGTCAAGAAGAAAGATGCGTTACATAATCAGTGATTTTTTCTATCCCTTTGTGACCAAGTGACCGAAACTGACTAAATAACCGCAAAAAGCACTTACTGTGGACTTCGAATCCGCGTGTGTAATTTTCGTGCAAGCACTCTGGATTCCATTCATCCAGTTGACAAACTTTTCTCCTTGCATTAGGCGCTGAATGGAACGAAAGAAAGTCACGATTTTCGTATCTGCTTTGATAAGAAGAAAACACGTTGAACCAAAACACACACTGGAAACTCAGAAAGGTTTTTCTATAATTGTTGATGTACGCGTCCAGTTTCGACTGATCGCCGAGGAAAATTGGTTCACAAATATGTCCAAGATGGCTAAAACGATGTCAACGAGAACTAACCTGGTATGTGAATGAAGGCGATGAACATGTTCCCTTAAAATTGCACAGATTACATTTTTCAAACAACAGTCTGGTGAGGCAATTGTTTTTTAGTAATCCATTCTCAAACCTGTTGGCAGGTGACATGGGGATAGTAGATGACTAGTCATTCAGCAAAACATGAACAATGTCAATCTAGGGTGAAGTTTCATACCGAGCAGCCTGTTGCTGTGGCTGACTGGGAGATAAACACATTCGGTCCTAGTCAGCTGTGGGCTAGGACAGAAAAAGTGTTCAGGTTGAACGATTCGGGCACAGAGGTAGAGAGTTAACTTCCTAATGCCGATAAATTCGGCAATCATGAGAGCTCGTAGGTGAAAGTACAAGCATTTGCTAAGAACACAGCAGATAGCACTGAATGTTGTGTCCATATTTACCCTAGTCCCGGTGCCAGTTAAGTGCACCAAGATAGCGCAATTTACCGAAAACATTCTTCTCCGATTCGCACAAACCGTGGGATGCTATCTGATCCGGGTAAACAGTAGTCGTGCTATTTGATCCACCTAAGCTGCGTCGCAGATATGTATGCGAACGAGTAAGCAACCGTCCATTGGCACCGATAATATACTCTCGTTCTGGATCTGGATTAGCGTAAAACTTCAAAAAGAACGGCGTGATTTGGCGCAAATCGTCATATCCGAGATCGCTCTTTTCAAAGGCCGGCCTAAAGTTTCGGTGACTGTTACTCTTCTAAACGGTGGATTGATAATTAAGTCCTTCTTTTCGGCATTTTCTGTGGAAGTTTCTGGTATTTTCTCAATCATATCCTCTAAATTAAATCCCTTCGGATGACTCTTTTCTCTTAGGGTATTCATAACGGGCATCAATTCATCATCCAACGTTTCGGGAGAGCAGATTTCCCTTAAGTTGAAGACCAAGTACTTTACTGACTTCTCTCTTATGTTGGATAAAAAAGCTGTTGTTGTTGTTGTTGGTACACCGGTCAATTCAGGTTTGGTTTTATAGGCTTTTCTTTATATTCCATCATATCAAAACCTCGTGAAAAATACATCCAGAAACGACAAGTATTGCTCACTCTGCATTCGACTGTGAAACGTTTTCTTTCGCGAGCTCATCTACTTTGATCTACTTAAAACCCTGAATTTCGCAAATGCCCTGTTGAGCATAACATTTCACATTTACTCGAGACTGTCGAGAGTGGATTTTACCCTAGCCATTTCTAGTTCTGTGAGGACTCAGTCGGTGGGTAGTATGTCCAACGGTGATCCCATAGCCACGCCACGTTGTTTGCACAAGATCCCGTTGAATAAGAAACGAATGTTAAATGTGCATCGAAACGGAAGCACGCGAACACCGTTTACTGGTAGACCGAAAGAAAGGTGTTTCTATGTTTCACAGCCCTCCATGAAATCGATGGATTCCATTTAGGGATAACTTGTGAACAGATAAAACATAATGTTTTTCGTTTGTTGACTTCATTGATTTGATGTATGCGATCGATATGTCTCGCAAAGTGTCTGTTGTCATACATTGTTTGATTGGTTCAGTAGCCGAGATAGACAACGGGCAACATCGTGATAAGATGAATTTACCATTGATGGCATCGCATGAGGCAGTGCACCCGGTTTGAAAATCGTGGATATTGTACATCCCGAGGGTCTTAGTCGTTCGTATGCTTGACCCGTAACGAAAACAGCATCCATCATTTAGTTCAAACTAGCAGTTATTTGATGTACAGGTTTGAGTTTGATCCCATCTGTCGGAATTGTGATGAATTTGCCAACCCGAATACAGTTGCACATTAGAATCGGTCTAACCAATTTTGTTTTATCCGTGGAAGTTTGGATCTGATTTTCAGCTTGAGAGCAAAGTATTTTCAAATGCAATTTATAGCCAATTGTGTCCTTATGACGGCTGGAGAAACAGAACGCAGATATCAGTAGTGGGATTAATCAAATGGTAATTAGAAAATTTGTGTGCGTGCCGTTTTAGACGGTTAGGATAAACAACCCAGGAAGTAATGGGTTCTACTCATTTTATCAGTTCGTCGGGCTACTTTCTTCTTTATTTGTTTGTTTATTTATTTATTTACTTAGTTGTTCACTTGCTTTTGCTTGTTTCAAGTACGAGCCTTGGTTTCACAGACTGGCAGCTTTTCCAGCCTCGGATAGTATTTTATTTGTCCCACAAACAAATAGCCTTCAACCAACGGTGTACTTACTGTCTGGTACGTTTAGGATGGAAATGTAAGAGCTGATCCATTCTCTTCATCACGGTAGACGTAATTAATTACTTCAATGATTGAAAGACAATCCTAGCAGCATGTCGGATGATAGACTTTGGCAAAACGACCGGGTTAGATGAAATTACACTCTAGCAATCTAGAGGTTGGATGGAAGACGACATAAAATATGCATTTCGTTTGGGAAAAGAGAGTGGCATAAATGGGTGGGGATTATTCTCATCATTGTTGTCCTCGTATGATTGACTGAACTAGCTGACGGTCAGCAGAAAGACAGACTAATCTGGCTTCTACCATCAATAAATTGAATGTTTAGACCAAACACTTTTGCACAACGAAGTTGGCAATTTCGGTATTTTGATTGTCTCGATGACCGCCGGAGTGTGCAGACTAACGCAAAACGTTGTAATTAGTTAATTGCTTCCAACGGGTGTGTGTGAGCTTTTATCGATCTTGTGGAATCTAACAGATAGGTTGTGCGCTGCCAAAGTGTATTTCGTTAGGTAAACGGAGCTTCGCTTCATGTTGCTTTTACTTTATGTTTTCTATTCAAGATTGAGTCCTATGTGAAGCCGTCGACGAGCTTTACTCCGAGTGCATATTGCAACCGGACTGGGCAATACCTTTTGGTCGCGTGCGTTACTTGAACAATTCTAAAATTCTGCGCAGCTTTCTGCTGTGACGTCGGTAGACAGCAACAATTCAGCCAGCTGAGAAACGGAACCAACTTTTTGTTAGTTTACAGTATGACACATATATGCTAGCGATGAGCGTACATGCATGCCCATCCTACGATTCCATTATTGTTCTTTATTTAGCCTTATCTTTTAAGGTGGTGAACTGGTGTTTCCACTACATTCCGACTCAATTGAAAAAAACAACGAAGCTAGAAAAATCTCTCTCCAAGTTTGGTTAGCAAATCGATTGCCGTGAAGCGAATAAAAGTCATTTGGCGATGAGATAAACAACAATCGAGTTCTGGTATGGTGAAATCTAACAGAAACATGGTCTTTTTTGACTGAATGGTGCCGGGTGTGTTCTCAACATGCAATCTTTCTTGGAGAAATAAGATTGACGTTTATTGTTTTAAAAGTTAGAAAGTTGGCATTCTGAGCGTAGCCCCTCAAATGTCTTGCACCTGACCACGTTTAAAAAACAATTAGTAACCAACATACACTTTTCTCCAATGAATATGAACACTTTTTGACATTCCAACTGATCTTCAAGTAAGGCACCTGAAATTTATCGCCTCGTCTCGAGTACATTTAGAAATCAAGACTACTAACTACATGGTTTCGTAATTTTGTAAAAGTCATTCGAATTTATGCTAAAAACCCGTTCGGAATGGCCTTCCAGCTGGCACCCTGAAGTTGACCTGAAGCGTGAATCTCTGTTCATTGCCAGACGTATGTTTGTTTGTGCATTAACGTAGAAACAGTGTTCCCAAACTTGATAAAAATGAGCTATCCTGTCGAGAACTGAGGATCACATTTCACCGTGTCTTAACGAAACTCGTTCCCCCCAATCTTACATACCCGTTCACTAGAACGTAGCTATTTGTTCGTAATAGAAACTTGCAGATTTTCCGTTGTTATTTCGTTAATACCATCCCGATTATTTTCAGTCCCATGATGCAATTGCTCCAATTAGTCGGCTACTATTTGTGTGTATTTGTGTCTACACAGACCCGCCGAACACTACCACCCCTCCTCTCCCTTTTCCTTCCGTGGGGTTGAGGTTTGGGGGATTGGCGCATTTTTGTGCATTAGATTTGTCAAAAATAGAATGATTCACGACGTGATAAACAAAATTACATAGAACAAGAGAAAAAAACAAATAACGAATTCTGTTTTGAATAAAACAGATCAGAAAATTAAATAGTTAGAATTTATTTTTGATTTAACCCGGGTGAAGTGGAGTGAAGCGGAGGAGGAGAAGGAGGACGAGGTGGCAACAGAAGCGCGCACTCCCGGTCTGTTTGCTCGCGTTGACTGGTTAAAAACCGGATGAGACATGCAGGATCTCTAGGGTTTTTTTACTCAGATGGGAAATTTCTATTGTTTTGGGCCACACAATAGAATAGAGTTTATTTTTGTTTTCAGACCATGAGTTATTCAACTTGAACAGAGTGTTTCATAACTAGTCCGGAAATTGACTAGGAGATGCGCAAATCTAGCGACCATTTGCACAGACGAAAATAGGTTATTTTCGAGCTTCCCTGTGTTTGAGAGTACTGAAAACTTAGATGACTTGTTTGTTTATCTAATATGACACGCAAATGTTAGGATATGGAAACTAGGTGTATTTTAGGTTGGACCAAAATAAACCAATACCCGTGGTGTGATTTAAAGTTCTTCGAAACGTGAAAAACAAGAATATGTGTGAGGAGCCGACTTATAGAGTACTAATAAGGATGAAACCTACCAAAAATCGGACCAGAAGGTGACGTTATTCTACCAGGAATTATTGTATTACGGTTGCATCGACCAACTCAGACACACGCGGCTTGGGATAAATTTTGTTAATTCGGAACCAAACCTGTTAGTTAAGCATTTTGGAATTGAGAATTGTAGAAACAAAACCAAGAAGGTCGAATGCTTCGTGAGGAAAAAAGACTGGCCATACCAGCCTGAATACCTGCCATGGCCAATACTATCAGCCACATGGTGTAACGGATAGGAGCAACCGTCGGTGATTTCAATGATCATTCTATCCAAACTGCTTATCGCGGGAAATTCCTCGCTAGTTTTTTCTAAAATGTTTCCATAAATCAAAAGGCGGATGCACTTTAATCAGCTGACATAAGATCGAGAAAACAATTCACTAAGCTTTGCTCATATGTCGAACTTCATGCCCAGGTGCCTTCATTTAAACACGAGAGTGACTAGTCGATTATCTCAGTCATTCAGCCTGGGAAACTGAGAGGCGATCGAGTTCAATTCCTAATCCAGCACTACGAATTTAGATAACAAAGAATACATCCCTGTTGGAGACAAAATTTCCCGTGGGCAGAATTAGTTGATTGTAGTCTCTTTTTTGAGCACGGGATACTTGTCCTTAAACGTGATTTTAATCGCCACACAGTAAATTGGTTTTGTCACTCCTACTGAAACTGAAACGTGTGCCACCCAAACGTCATCCGAATTCATGATTATCGCCGATTTTCAAGGACAGTCAGAAAGAATTTGTTATTTTGAAGAAAAACTATCAATAAGAGATCACATCTTCGCTGGATTGCAGCTGGCAAACGGGGTTGATTGATTTTTGGCAAATCACGATGACCTGTAAAATTGTGGTGATATAAAACATAGTTCGTGGAAAACGAACCGAGTGTGAGGACGTCATAGGGAGCAAGGCGCATGTGAGACTTATTCCATTCCGCTTTGTGAATATTTCGCCTAACCCAGTGAGAGAACCGTTGGCCAAAATCATTCGTAGCTATTGAGAAAACTTTGATGGCACACTGGACTTTACACGATAACATGCAGTTTGGACAAACGAGTGCGAATGGATAAACTGTGACCGTGGTTGATCAGTCATTGGGAAATGGGTCATACTAAGGATACAGTCATGCAATCAAGAGCTCTTTCACAGAAAATTAAACCGACAGGTTTTCTATAAGTCAGACCAACGGGGGTTCGTCCCGTGCACATCTTCAAGTGTTTCGAGTGTGCTTGTGGGGATCTGACGATCACTGGGACTTCGGAACATCGAGGGAGGAAGACAGGCGTGGGGACAGGGCGATTATGGGTGCATGCCAAGATGGAACAATCAAACCTGCCCAATTTTTTGAGCACGTGATATCATAGCCTAAATCACGAGTAACGAACCCCGGAAGCAGTGTACAGCTGCTTCATGTTTGTTAGGAATCATCAGCAGTGTCTATCCACCGCGCCCAAAATGGGACCCGAGCCTCAACAAGGACGAACGATTTTGAATCGAACGTCTTAGCCATTACACCACCGGCCAGGTTCTGAACGGTTTGTTGAACTTCAGCACATGATGTTACATCCATCCGTCACTGATTTTCATGGTTACTGTCCGCTAGCTTACAGCAATCGACCCTTACTGACATGACTCTTCTGTAGGTTGCCTAAGTTTGACTTGCAGAGCTTGATTACTTGGCACACGTCAGTAGTAGGAAAGTGAATGTTTTCATGAAATAATTCACCATGTGATATCATCGCTCAACTGACCATAAAGAAATCATGTAAGTACTGTACGACTGGTTCATCTTCATTAGGGTTCATCGGTTTTATCAAGCAGTGGAAACGAATACTACTCTAGGCCTGTTGGTAACTTACTTCAAATGACAATATGACCACAAATGCAAATACCACGCAACGGAGAATTAGGTTGGATAATCTCGCGTGCCATTTCAGAATAAATGTGAAATAACCCAAGCGAAACGACCATCTAATCAGTAAAGATCATGATTAAAATTTTCGGTCGGAACCAGTCAGAATAGTTGGTCCTTTCGTTTGTTTGTGACATGACGAAATGGATGACAGTAGACCACCAATAAGGACGAATTCGAGCTGGTTGTAACTGGTGTTTTTTTTTCAAGAGGAATGCAGAAAGAAATTGGAGCAGTCAGACTAGTCGAACAATGATAGCACTCACTTTGTTCCACCGTGAGTCCGGTGAATTCGCCCACAGAACTGAGTTTCTTTCGTAGAAACGCAGACAAAAGTCCGGCACGCAGGGAACTGGTCAACTGCGTTTTGCCGGTCATTGTAGAACCAAACAATTTCAGTTTGATTCGCGGTATCAAATATTTGTTATTCAACAATTGTTCACACCATATTTTGCGTTTTTCCTGACACAGTAAAAAGCGTGATAGAGAAAGAAAAATGTCGGTTCTCCTCTAACAGACACAAACAATTTAGAAATAATAGTAGTCATGCAAACGAATTTCGCGCTCGTACTGAGAGGAAAAACAAATGTACTTATTTTCGTCTATTTTAGGAAAACAAATTTTGTCCACTTGTTCTTCACGCTTACAGTGTCAAACCATCAGAGAATTTCTGATAGGATGAACACTTCTCCCTTGTCTTGTAGATGTATGTTGCAGGCGTGGGTCATTCTTACCATGCTCCAGCTATGCCAGTTAGATCAAAGTTTCATAAATCTTGTGTTACGTAAATACTTTTCAGTATCAATGACAGAAAAGTATCTCAGCCTACAGTGTTGATGCGACTTAAGTTTTTCTGTTGTTTTAAGTCAAAATTCTATGAGACATAAACGGGCATATCGAGCCTGGCTCCGATAAATGGAGTCCCGGGGAAGGAGTCGTCTGTCGCGAATGCTAAAGTTTATTTTACCATGTTCGGAAAATTGGTGTATTTGTGTTATGAATTTGAGCTCCGCGTTAGGCCCAGAAGTACCGACGCTACGGGCTTAAAATCCGCGAAAACCGTTGGTATTCGGATGTTGGTGTCCTTCAAGTATTTTGCACGTATGGTGAGATTGCGTTAGCCATGGTAGTTAGCTCCAGATTTGCGTTCCCGCCCCGAGTTCTCAAATCGGATAACTTCTAATATCTGGGGAAACGTTACGTATTCTTGCAGATGAAAATATGTCTCGATAAACTTGACTCTCAAAGACAAGTATGGTGAATGAACAGCTAATTCATACGATGAAAATGCCAAATTAATTTCCCGTTCGTGGGGACTTGACTAACCGGGATCTATTCGAATTTCTCGTTCAGTAAAGAATTGGGGGACATTTTGAATGGTGGATAAAAGCTACTATCAGTAGCTCATTTGTATTTCAAATGTTTTAGTATATTTACGGTTCACGATGACATATTTGCTTCCGATCTTCCGATTGTCGATTGGACTAGCTAATAAAAGAAATCAAAACATGACACCAAACGTTTACTAGCTTGCTAATTGATTAAAACAACCCAGACTGTTCATTCGCCAGTGCTTTTTTCAAGCTGCCCTCACAATTCGAACATGATATGGACGCGCTAGTGATGGGACTTCTCGACATGTTAGAAGGAATAGTTGATTTGCGTTCCGGTACCGTTTAACAGTGGCCGGTGTGTTAATGATCCGTGTTGAATTACTTGCTCATTAGAAATGATTTCACATAGAATACCGATGCTCAGTTCATGAAGGATAATCACGAAAACAAAGTGAAACTAGTTTTATCATTGTCTGGGTTCAATTCCGTCAACCTGAATTTGAAATAGAGACCGATTATATTCCAACTGTCTCTCACGGACTCACCAAAGCAGATTTATCGATATTCAGAACACTGGAATAATAAAATAAACAATAGTATCGTCTTTCAAATCACGTGGCACAATATACATTTCTTCTTAACAGATGGAAAACATTTGGCCAAGGCCGTCAAATGGAGCGAGAAAAATGAAATTCAGCTTAGTTGTCCGAAGCGTCTAAAATACCTGGTGACTTGTCTCTTCGATTTGACACTGACAACCTTCCAAACAGTGGTTTGATCCGATTGTGGGATACATATGTCAAATAGAATTCGGATAGAATGGGGATAAACAAGTGCGATTTACCGGTTTCATTTTTGTCAAGAGCATCCCGACCTTTTTATGACCTTGAGCGAAAGCAACCACATCCGGAGTGACCCCATTCTAAAATGAATTTTACAGAAAAAACAAACAAACGATATACTAGTCCAAACAAATATTCAGCATTCAGGGTTTATTTAATTATAAAGACTAATTATAAGAGTTTACGTTTGTCAGAAGCTGTGGGCACAGAGTCGACATTTCATTCCTTATGACCGGAAGAGCAACACTAATATGTCCCAGTGAACGCCTAAAACATTGTTCGGAAGTTTGCTACTGGAAATGCATCTTTTGTTTAGAATGTACGGAAGTGTGATGTCAGATGGCCATTTGTTTCAAACCTTCTACGAAGCGCCTAGCAGCTTTAATGTTCAAAATTAAAAACTTTGTCACTGGAAATATAATCGATTCTTGCGAGTTAGAGAAGCTATTACGACCTGCCTATTAATAAGTCATACCTGTTTGGTGATTCATAATTCACAAATACGCGAGAGATATTCCATGCCCGCATTGATGCATAAATCGTCCTCCAAGCACCAAACTACCCTAAAATGCAACCTCGTTAGGTGGCTTCAAACCACAAAAAGTATTGGATGATCCAAAGAAAGACTTAGAGAGGCCTTCTAGAATTCGGGTCATGTTTTCTTCTCTTCCGTTGTGCATTTTGACTTTCGTCAGACAACCACGGCAAACATTGCTGTCGCAGTGAATACTACAATTTTGGTGAGCCTGCCTGAAGAATTGAAAATGCAGGAAATCGAAGGCCTGTCACGTGTGTTTCTTCTGCCTTTTGAACCCCAAATTGGTTTTTCGAAGCTAACTTTCTGGAGTTGAAAGATAAAGACGATCTGGCAGGGCATTTGCTTGGATCAGAAAGGAGACTGGTAAGTCGGTGGTGAATTTTAAGTACCCTGCATTGAATGGTGAAAGATAACGATTCAGTCCAGATGAACCTGGCAATTTGTATATCTGCTGCCAAACACATCGAACACCGTGAAAAGTCCGCTATCATTGGAGTGAACTGCACAAACTGCAGCCAGCATTTAGATGTTGCCCTATTGTCTTGCGAGACTTCGGCTCATGTTGATATTTCTGTTTCCGTATCTCCCGGGTCGGTCAATCAGCCCCTTTGAAGGCCGCTCTCCCAGTGCACATTGCATTTTTCTCACTCACGGAAGGATCGAGTGGTCACGATTGTTTTGTTTGATGATCTTGAACGGCGGTATGAATTTCGTGATCACATTGAATGGCCCGTGGTGTTTGTTCTCCTGGAACGTCTTGTGGTCCCGGGTCAAACTTACCACCAGTTGTCCGTATGGAGTAAAAAGCACGTTGGACTTGGTTTTCTTTCACTGAGGGATCGTTGTAACGGGTTGGTTGTGTGATGTCACATCGGATGTAATTGTGTCAGTGTTCATGCCGGCTAAAGGGCTTACTGGGATTTTGCTTACGTTGGTCTCTGTGCATGCTGTCGATTCAGCTTCCCTCTTACTTTATCCCTGTTGATATTATTCTTTTTCAATGTGATGCAATGACCTGGTTGTGAATCCCTGAAGACTAGCTTGTTCGCCACTTGGTACCGTTTTCATCTTAGATCGAGTCACATGTGAACCTGAACAAATTTGGCCCAGGGATTTAGACCATTTGAATGGTAACACAAGCCTCCCGATCAAAAAGTCCGGGTTCACATCCTCGTTGCAGTGGTGGACGTGTACCAGTATGAAGATACAACGGAAACGAAACTCCAGTCTGGTGCTTCTGGCGTGCAATGTTTCCCGGATAATGTGCATATTGTGCACTGCGAGTGAGTTCCGGATGCCAGCAATCTACAGTCAACGATGAATCACTTTCCCTACTGTATTCTAATGTCATCAGCCCAACATGACAACAGCGGCACATATCCAAACCGGAGCTCTTATCAGTCAAATTCGTCTTATGGTAAAGTCAAATTCGTTAACAGAATACCTAGTAAGGCATGGCTGCAATTTGGTTGGTGCGGAATATAAAAGTTAGTCGGAGCTCTACCGATAAGGGTTTAAGCTTGGATCTTGGCTTTCACGCGTTCTATTATCAAAGACCACCTTGAAATTTGGTGAGTTCAAATCGCAATAACTACCACCTGACTAATCCAAGTTTTGGTAACCATCTACGAAAAATGTTATCATGATCACATAGTAGTAACATTAATAATATTTTTATTACTAAAACAAAGAGAAGCAACATTTATTTAGGTGGGTCATTTGATTTGCTGAGGTCGGCAGATGAGGCCAGTACAAACCACGGTACTTTGGAGCTAGATTAAATGTGCGAAAGAATAGGTGCTCTCGCGGAGAACGATTATTTGCAAGTTAACAGAGATAATATTTGACAAAATAAGACGTTTTGTGTGCGATGCAGATGAGTAGGGGAATATAGGACTCACCGGAGATTTAATTCTAGGGTCTGCCCCGTAGAGGAGCAGAGTTCTCACCACTTGTAAACGTCCGAGTTTAGCCGCCAAATTCAAAGCGTTATATCCATCCTGAGAAAGAGAACAAAAACAACCGGTATCCAGCACCACGCATTGACAGGATAAAACTTTAACAGACGAAGAGTTTATGGGTCATCCGAGCGGCAGGTTTTCTTAGCAGACATGAATTCAAATACACTGCTAAATTTGACTGCTTGGTGTAAGTTGGATTTTAGTTTGTTTTCGAAATGACTTTTCATATGAAAGTCAACAAAAACGATTTCAAATTGGACAACCACTAAAACCGATCTGAAGAGAAGGCGTAGAAAGTCGGGAGTTTATTGTTAGGCAAACAAGCGTCTGTGAATAAATGTAGCCATCGGAAGTCAATCCAAAATGCCTTAAAATTTTGGTCAGATTATTTTTGAACTGAGTCAAACTTGCTCGAAATTATATAAAAACTATACGGAAATGCTATATGGCCGGTTTAGTGTTATCTCTTTCACACAGATGGGAAGCGTGATCCTTCCTTCACAGACAGGATCGTATTGTATACGTTATCTTGCATTGCCTTGACTATTGTATAGTTATCGTACTGGTAGATATCTTGGGGATTTGTGCAGCTGTCTGCAACCCGAAGCACAGCACACGCACTCCAGATCTTATAAATTTGGGATGCATAATCTTATTCATTCCGAAATGCTTTTAACATGGCTCGTAATAAGGAAAATGACAAAGTGGCTGAGGAACTCGACCCCTAAGGGGTTAGTTTTGGATTACAGCACTAACAGACTTGTCGTAACTACGATATATTCTTCCGGCCAAAATGAATTTGTTTTGTGTGAATTAAAGGTTGGCACGCATTTGTCGCCTCGCGATTTCGGATATGATGTGCAAAGAAGGTGACAGAGTAACAGTTGATATGACTGATCTCGTTGCTATTCAGTAATACAACAGCAGTCGGGTCTGATGACCATTCCATTTCCAGGAGAAGCGGTTCAAGATTGACTTATTATTTAGTGTTGCCCGACAACCGGAAAAATGATAAGTCATGTGGTCTGTCATGTGATAGTAGGTCTTTGCTAACATGGTGTTAAAACCGGAGGCATAAAGAGCTGATGTTTCGGGCATCACTGGCTAACTTTTCTCGAAGCCGTTTTCGGTCGACTGGAAAACAATATCGAAGAAGTTTGGCCAGGACAACGGAAGCGTTGGCCGATTGTTGTAATTGCATCGACAACACTGCCCACGAAGAATGTATATTCCCATACTGGTAGTACCAGGCTATATTTGCTTGGGATATATTTAAGATTGCGAGTGGGGACCAAGGTTGCCTCGCGGTGCAGTGGTTCGAAGTAGCGTGTGAACTTGGGAACACCATGCGTCGTTTATGTCACTAATAAAAGTTGAGTTATGGTGCTCCCCAATGGGGATTAGAGGGCCTGTATCTCATCGGCCAACCAACAATGTGGATTCAAATAAACACCTCCGGGTATATTGGAAGTAACTAGCGGCAACCAAATTTAATCTCATCGGTAGGAGGCACACATCGTAACATGATCGTTGTTCAGCACCAGAATGTTTTTCACTTGGGAACTACTGGTTCCGACATCGATCGGGACTGGATGTTTCGCAAGGAAAAGACCCAAAAAAGAAGAATGCAACTGTTTGATAAAAGGGTTTTCTGACTAGTAAATGTAAGTTCTCTAGATGAATAGCTCGTCTAACTTGTCTTCGGGTTTTCATAAACTGCGAGATGAAAGCGCATCATTTTGTTGTTATTGAGTGCTCGTAATTAAGGCGGTAGTTAGCAGGAAACAGTGCTAAAACTGCAGCAATCGTTCGACTGAAAGATCTTATAATGTCGACCGGATTGGGTTGGATGAGCTGGACTAGTGATTTGACACATTCACATTCTACGGTGAATGTTTGCCATCGAGGTCATCCCAATTAGAGAAGCCTAATCTTGTTGAACGCCATTATTTATGGCCTCGGAATGCTTAGTGGCCGGGTCAAAAAATGCGTTTGACCAAGGTCGTGGCCGTGATCGACCGGATGATTCGTAACCAAATCGGCAAGGAATAAAAAAATTAAATCTATGAAGTCTAATTTAGCAGATTTGATAGATATCGACCTGAGCCGTACGTAAAAATTTCCCAACTCAGAAGGGATTCGAATTCAGGCATAGTTTAAAACCACTCATTTCTTTCTGCGGGTGCCCCTCACCAGCTGTACTGTGAGGCCAACGGAGATGGCGTTTCGACGTTTCAGTGGAAGATCATCAATTGCCCGTCCGACTGCCTTAGCATGATTTCCATTTTGAACACGAATCGTTGAGTTCTGGTTAGTTCGTGCGAACATTCTGGAGTGGCATTCAGATTACGAGAAGTTCACGCTATTCAATGTGATGTAATTACTTGAATCACATGGATATCTAATAATGCTTAAACGTCACCTTGTGGCTCGCGCCTCGTAGACTACACGCGGAACTGATTCTTCTACAAGGACCCCAAGTGCGTTAGAATCCCGTTTGGTCAGGTTTGGAAATACGTAAACGAATCCAAAATTCTTATTGACAATACCTGAGTGTTGAGCACAGATAGCAAATTTCTTTATTTACATAGCGGAGCTTGAATGAATTCAATTCCGTGGTCAGGGTAAAATCGAGCACAACAGTTTTCCATTGTAGCGTTATTATTGGTTACAAGTCTTTGCCCAGTAGGGGGTCGCCTTCCTCGCTCGATTCGAACGCATTATAAACACGTGGTGCGCAAGTTCGATAAGTTGTTGAGAACGAATCCAGTTCGGCCCTCTGTTGCTTGTCCCCGGCAAATTCCAACACATCAGCCACGATTAACGCTTTATTCTATAGTGCCCCGTATTTTTATTATTTCATAAGGGCTCTAAATATGTAGACTGACAAAAAAATTCAGTTTTGGTAAGTAGACCTAGAAACATGTACACATAGGTGGATGAATCTTAATTAAACCAGCGAATCATCGATAATACATCCAAGTGCTGTGAAATATTACTAACCCCATACATAGTGAATGACTACTGCAAGAATCTGGTTGAGAAACTTAGTGGTTTTTTAATGTTGATGCTTGGAACATGTCACTCAGGCATGGTCCCGATGACATGACGAGTAGATCCAACTTCAATCTTACACCACGTATTTCGAATGACAGAGCTGAGGCGGCTTATTCTTCCGAAGACTCTTCCGTGCCTGGGTGTCAGCACGAATATGGGATCTCGTGTATTTTCCGTCGGACCCAAGTGTGAACTGACAGCTAGCCAGTTGGTAATCTTTAATTTCAGACGCGGTGTTTATGTCCTAAGGAGACTGGCAGAATACACAACCGTTGGTGTGGTCTCACTTTGAATTGTTTGTCATTGGTCTTCGAACCATAGTCTCTTGCAGAACAGCTGACACAAACATGGACTGAATTTTTTAAGAAAATTGACTGCAAGGCTTGATTTCAACACAGTTACCTCACGTGGCTTTTGTCTGGCCAGATGAACTGCGAGGTTGCATCGGACCCGTGATTACTTGAGCAATCGAATATAAGTCGGCGGAGTTTCGTAGCCCAATTGGTAGAGTAAATGGGGTACAAATCCATGGTTTGTATCCATAGGTAGGTCAGAATTCAGCCGAGATCGAGAAATTTTCACAGTTCGATCTGTTCTACAACCAATTTAGTCTATAATTTAAGGAGCCGGGAATTGTTTAAACCGGAAACATTTCGTGTTTTTCACAGTATCTCCGCTGTATAGTTAGATTTTTCGACAAAATTCGAAATTTTTTAATTTGGATGAATTCCCTTATTGGGTTGCGTGGGCCAATCTTTGTGACAGGCAAAAGTTCCCTGGTGACGAAACTCTGTGGGGGTCTGCGAACGTTGGCCGCGGGGTACAAGGAATAAACGAAGGTAGCTGCCATATTTTTCCTGGGTTTTCACGGATAAAATGAAATTGATTGTGAACAATAAATCACATCAAAACTGACACAAACATTCGGAGTTATCTAGAAAAAAATCTTACCGAGTTTAACGAATCTAGCACGGCATGAGATTTGCACAAAATTTGCACCATCGGCTCGTCGTTGTTCATTGTGGCTATGTGGACTGGAGTGTTTCCTTTCTGAACGGAAATCGGAGATACACAATTGTTTCAATAAACAGAAAAGAATTTGCATTTAAATATTTCCATTCATTTAAACAATCAATGGTTTTACCGTTTCATTTATTCTTCTTTAACTTCTTTTTCTTCATTTATTAGTGAAACAGTGCACACCAATTTTTAGGATGGAAGTTACCGTCAACGGACAGCTACAATATAGTGAAGGTGCCCGACGTCGGGAGGACTTGAACCCGCTACCTTCCGGCTGGGAGGCCGTGATGTCGACCGCTTGACTACCGCCGGTTTACATCCGAATATCAAAACAAATGGTAAAACTCTCGGGAACAACCAGTGGTTGTTCATTTAGACAGCTTGTGGATTTCGCGTCACAGAGAATATCAAAACAATTTCCCTGGTGTATCTGTACATAGTATCCATGGATCCGAATACATCCAGGTAATAATTTTAGTGTTTGCCTAGGCTCCAGGATTTATGCTTTTGACTCTCGACCAATTTGCTCGAAAACATTCGGTTCATACCCTTCACCTAACATTGGCCTAAATCAGCACGAACACATCTACCCATCCGAACAGTAGAGTGTGACACAGCACGATGAATCTGACTACCATAAATTAGACCGAGTGAAATTCGTGATTTATTAGTTGCATCCCATAACCGATAAACTGAATTGTAGGAGGTTCCATACCGAACTAGCGATCATACATGCATATACCCGTTAGATCGTCACAAGTTTCCTTTATTCCCTGGGTTTCACAGGTCCAAAATTGTAATGACAAGTTTAGACATTCGGATGACGCTTGTTCGCCTGGCTGGCTTACTGGTAGGAGTATGGCATTTCTCGCAAACTGATCGAGGTCCGTCTGATTGATCAACAGACGAACCGGCAATCAGGTCACACTTGATGGCTGTTAAATGGACAAACCATTTTCCATTTTAATATGAATGTGTTATGACCTTCACCTGGTCTTGTCAGTAACGCCATCTGAATCGGAACGTGTTGATCCTTCCGGTTTACTCGACAAATTGAATTTCGGTAAGTCCTTATACTGACATGTTCTGTATGATTAGCACGAAATTTAACGAATGTACATTATGACATTTTGAAATGATCGCTTAGCTCAACTTCAAACCCTTTTGCCTAATTCATGTGAACTGAGCTCTTCAGTGATGATCATTCACAACAGCAACGTTCATTCGTTCCCCCAAAAAAATGCGAAGATGATCTCCGACATATAATTTCCCTACTGAAAGGGAGTGAATACCAGAACAAACAAGCGAGACAAAGGTCGAAGTCAATGTACCACACTACAAGGTGCTCGCATTATTAGCCTTCAAAGGGGAATCAAAGTGTTCGGCGAATGCAGCGACGACTAAGACACGCTGCTTCCCAGGCAGCACTGCACAATACGAAACAGGGTGTTGGCCGAGCTTGACTTAGACAAATCCTACTCTCCGGTTACCTCTTCATGTGTTCACATTTTACAGTAAGTTTGCAGTAGCAAGTGCATCGAGAGAACTGGTAAGCAACTACCCGTGAAGGTTTCGGAACATATTCCAATAAATGGCTAGATAGATCGAGGTAGATCGATAGCACAACACAGTCGACTGTGACAGACCTAGTGACATCAAACAGGCATTCCAGGCAATAAGCCGCACTGCCTACTATCATTAGTGGGAACAGGTACTATTCGCTTCCCTAAGCCTGATTTATGCAATTAACCGACACACATGTCCAGGCTCGTCTCTCCCTGGCAAGGGTTTGGTGATTAGACGATTCATGATTGAAACCTATCACAGTATGTCCAGTTCGAGAGATTTCGGCAATTCTATTGATTTGTGTGGCTTCCATTGTCCATATATCTGTCACCGTTGTGAATCAACATGCATGCAAGTGTTTGCTTGCAACTGCTTAGGAAAGGCAAAATGCTTGAATCTCGCTTATCCCCTGATGGTGTTTGTTCTTGCATTTTTATAGTGTCTAAATTCCTGGATTTTCCAAATAAATTGGAATATTCTCAATGCACTTGAGAACCGCTATGAATCATAGCTTAGGTTATTGTTTTGTTTTCTGATTGAAAAAACAGGGTGTTTACCACTTTTTCCGGTTCCTTTTCTGTTAAACTACGTTGACCAAGATAATTTCAAGGATATTCACATGAAAACAAGCCCGTGAGAATCCGAATAAGACTTCACAAAACGTGACATTTTGGGATATCGGTACTGATGACACAAAAAGACACTGCATGTGTATGCAGTGATTTGGTATTCGCAGACGGTGCGGCGATCAGTCAAGGACGCTGAAAAGTAAGTGACACGTATTCACCTTCCACCTTACAATTTATCGATTACCAATGCGTGCGGCAAACAATCTGAAGATCGATCAGGCAGCATTTGCATGACACAGCCAATAGGACAAGTTCCCAATTTAATAGACAGACCCAATACCTATGCTCAGGATTCGTCAACCTTTCAGTTTGTTTGTATTCCCGCCAAATCTTGAAATGTGGAGTTACGAAATTCAGTCCAACCACAATGATGCCTTGGGGTCACGGTGTATTAACCCATAGGTACAATTCAAAATCTTACAGGATTGTTCTACAGTGATCGTAAGTAAAACTAGTCTGGTCAAAGAACATTAATCGAAACAAATAATCGGACGAAGTCAAAATTACAATTTGCTAAATCAGCTTAGTCTTGAAGCATTAATTTAGCCTCGTTTTCGGATTTCGAATTGGATCGATTAGTTCTATCAAGAAACCATACAAATTCACAATCATTTTCAGCGACAAAACATTGCGAGGAGAAAATCAGTATTTTTTGAAACATTTCGCTCTAATTATCACAATCGTTCGACAAACTTCCAGATAAGAATGACACTTAATGGATGCCCATGAAAAATGATTTAGAAAACAGGGTAAACACTGATCTTTCATCGCTTGCGTTTGAGTCTGACCAAAATGGGTCATTGGTGCCTTTTGGTAGCCTTTCATTGGTTGCAGCCTTCTTTCGCAAGTCAATTACTTTGTTATTATTTCCAAAAAATAACCCAATGAGTGATAGGAAAGAAAAACAAGAAATGAAAAACGATTGACATAAAGACGGCGCGCATCTGGAGATTTCACCTGGTCTGTTATGTCAGTTCGAGCTCCAGCGTTTAGCAGAATTTTCGCGCATCCACGATGACCCTCGTACACGGCACAAAGTAAGGGAGTTCGGTGTTCCTTGAATTATAAATGAGATCAAAAATTTAACCGTTGGTGATAAAGTGATATATATATGTTTATATGTATATAATACATAATGGAATTATCCACCTCTCGGGGAACAGACAGTCGTGGATGAGTGCGCACTTCAAAAGAGCGGGCTTTTCAGAGACGTCGATCAACATCAACTCCCCGGGGTTTCAACCAGTAGCGTCACTCAATCAGGTAAAGTAAAAGTAAAACTATGCAACACTTTTAGTACTTATGAGATCGGAAAATTACAGTCGGTATCACCAGTCAGCTCGATTGGCTCTTACGGCTCTCTGAAAGAACAATGTCACCCTTATGCAGTTCGTCAGGACCGAACAGAAACCAGATGCCATGAGATGGTAACCTTTCGTGTCATCCTTGTCGTGCGCCTGTGTAAAACGATTTGGTTGTCCAGATTTATCTTCCGCGGGTACTGTGAAAGTTGACGTTTGGTGCTAAAGAACTAATATTTTTATGGCTGTTCTGAGCCTGTGACCTAATTCATAAGACAGTCACCCATTTAGATCAGTCTGGTGTAAGCGAGTTTGTTTGGTGGGAAAAGAGGGGTTCTGCACTGGTCTTGTTCGGCTGTGCGTAATGGCAAATTCTACGGAATAACCAAATAATCCCTTACCACTGACACCCAAAAGTAGTCAAGCTCTGTAGGCATTGTTCAAATCCTTAGTCATATTTGGACGGTGTGGAGAGAGTAGTGAGAGTAGATTACTATGTGTCCATGGCCCGTGACCGAGGAAATCATTAATGGGTGGGTGTTTAGTATCATCATGGGGCAAAATTAATTCGAAACCGATGACACCGTTTCGGGTAGCACACAGGCTACACCTTTCCCTCGGACATATCCGCGTCAGTTCGAGTGCGGTATCTGTGGCTTGTTGGCGATTCCTAAACAAGATGAAACAACTGTACACAGCTTTCATAGTTTGTTTCACGTTGATATCCCATGATTAATAGTTTAGATAACCATAGGGGTTTAAAGTCTTCCGAATGAGATGTTTCTTTTCCCCCTTTCCATGGACCATGAGAATATTCACGGCTGAACGTCGCTCTTACATGGATGGACAATTACGGTTTACCATCCCGGTCATCTCAGGATTTGATTGCNGTAAGCGAGTTTGTTTGGTGGGAAAAGAGGGGTTCTGCATCATGCATCGAGCTTTGGTCTTGTTCGGCTGTGCGTAATGGCAAATTCTACGGAATAACCAAATAATTCCTTACTACTGACACCCAAAAGTAGTCAAGCTCTGTAGGCATTGTTCACATCTTCAGTCATATCTGGACGTTGTGGAGAGAGTAGTGAAAGAGTAGATTACTATGTGCCCATGGCCCGTGACCGAGGAAATCGTTAATGGGTGGGTGTTTAGTTTCATCATGGGGCAAATTTAATCCGAAACCGATGACACCGTTTCGGGTAGCACCCAGGCTACACCTTTCCCTCGGACATATCCACGTCAGTTAGAGTGCGGTATCTGTGCCTTGTTGGCGATTCCTAAACAAGATGAAACAACTGTACACAGCTTTCATAGTTTGTTTCACGTTGATATCCCATGAATAATAGTTTAGATAACCATAGGGGTTTAAAGTCTTCCGAATGAGATGTTTCTTTTCCCCCTTTCCATGGACCATGAGAATATTCACGGCTGAACGTCGCTCTTACATGGATGGACAATTACGGTTTACCATCCCGGTCATCTCAGGATTTGATTGCTGATTTCTTCAACGCAATCCGAAGGATCTGATTGAAAAGGCTTAAAATCTTGCAAAAAATGCCTTCAAAATGATTGGGACAAGTAAACTTCGAAATTTCGTCATTGTAATATATGCATGGTACTGAGTGAGATGTTTTATATGGTGGTTTCGCAACCATGGATAAAAGCGCGCCACCTGGGAATACTATCGTAAATTCTCCAAAGCACTCAACTTGTGCCTGAAGAAAGTTATATCCGAAGAGAATAAAATTACAGAACAGTGTACCGTTTAGTGAAGGGACTTGTTTATAACCGACGGAGTACTTTACTCGGTCTTCTGTAAGCTTCCCGATGTCTTTACCAGTTCGAATGAATCTTTCTCAACCAATAAGACCATAGCATCTGATGAATTAGATTGTAAGCAATCACCGACTAAGGTATAAATTTTGCTTTTGCAAAATTGGGTCAAGTGTACTTCCGCTCTACTGGGTCTTTGGAGGGACTGCGATAACTATAGTTTCAAATTTGTGAAGTGTCTCTGAGATGTGATCATGTAGATGGAGATTCTTCATCTTCCGGACAACAAGACCTTGTGCCAGGCCGTTGATGTCAAACAAAATATCCATCTTAGAATTCATAGGATCCGTAACTATTCGGTTCAATTCCACTTGCATAAAACTCGCTGGTTGCCGTTAGTTACTAAAGCCTTAAACAGGCAAGCTGTCCCATTTTTCAATGTTGTCAACCAGGTGCCTCAAAGCAGAAACGGGGAATACCAAGCGATTTTGCTTCAAACCTGTTTTGTCTATTGGTTGTAGAAAAACGCAACGATTTTAGACCAGTCACTACGGGTGTCTTTTGTTTGCGTAAGAATTAGGATATCTTTATTTACTACTTATAAATTGGTCAGTAGCAACACCCACTAATTCATCGGCATCTTTTTGTTGGTCATTTAAACTCATTCCTTGGAGTGGTCTGATTGATCCATATTCTTTCATTAGGACAAGCTAGCCGTTTGCAACTGATTGGTTTACGGTCTCGTTGGGTTCATTGTTGTCTTCGAGTCCCCACCAGTGTGTCGGGTTACTCGATTTCATAAAGGGATCAACCACCCGGCTCTCGAATTCGGACATGCGGTGCCTCGTTGTCATGATAACTAATTAATTGTGCGCAGCAGCCACGCATCGCTCTCTATAAATGACTTTCATTTCACAGGTTAACCTTTAGGATACAGTAAATTGATTTATTTTTATTACTCTTTATTTGATATTCAAATACCTGAAATGAAGCGAACAAGCGGGTAGCAATGCGAATATCCAACAAACGCAAATTTATCACTGCAATGTCCAACGCGTGTTGTTGGTTGTGAAAGGACTACACGAATGTTTCACTCGATCTGCAGAGAATCATCAGCTTCGGGCCGAGGTTGAGATGTGAATCCGAGACGAGCAGTCGTGAGCAGAACAGTAAGGCTATTAAACTATGCGAGGTGACTGCAAACGGAACACTAATTACTAAAATCTTCAAATTCGTTCTTTTCGGTGTCAAATCTCAGTTGGCCGGAGAAGACCACACTCTGCAGGTGTTTCATACCGACCCCCGAACAGATGCCGCAGAGCAGGCAAGAAGTCTGGGTGCAGCTCTAAATGCGTGATTTATGCCTTCTGGTGAAGGTGCACACGAGTAGCTGGATAACAAGAATCGCTCAACTTCGCAAATTTATTTTCGTTTTTGTGGTGGATAAAGAAATCCGGCCTCTTGCCATGAAAAGCTGACTTTTCTCCCAAAGCGTCAGTGATCAATGACCAGTTTCCAGGTAAGAGGAAGTAGGCTTGAGGGAAATGCCGCTCCCAGAATGGCTTCACCAATTAGATCAAAACCAACAAAAAGTTATCTAAGAAACATCTTTTATGCCAAAGTCTGACTACTAGTCGTTTTATTGTGTTCTGGTCAGGAAACTAAGACAATAATTACTAGCGACATTCACGGTGTAAATCTCCTCGTCCTTACACGTAATACTATTGCTTGTCGTCTGTGACTCTCAGAGGCAGCAAGCTTTGTTCTATCAGGTGGACAGAAACGGGTGAAAAGTAACGACTTTTTGATAATACTTATGGGTGGCTTATGAGAACGACTGACTTTTCCGGGACAAAAGCATCACATTTTCAAAAAATGACACTGTGTTGTACGATTTCGAGCGTTTTTTATACCGTTTTGTGTATAAATTGGCATTTTAGCTCCGTATTCAAGCAACCTACGGCTGCACGAAAGCCGTAACGGATAGGGTGTTTCTGTTCGCAGCGCTCAACAAATTCCTATGCCAATTGACAGTGGGAGCCTAGCCTTTATTGTGTCTTTCCGCTCGGGTTCATTATTCAGTTTCCGCCCGGACGAATGTGTTTAGCTACTCATTCTCAATGGGTATCAGGCAAATGGACATTGGTTCCACGATTTTTCGCTGTAAAGTTGGGTTTCAGTATCGTATGATGAATAATTTCATCTAAAGCATATGAATCCGACAGAATAACAGTGTGCACTGAATTGATGTGACAATTTGCAAGTCTCTGTAATTCAGCAAGCTATGCACGATAGGTTCACATAATGTGAACCCAGAAGTTCAGTTGGACCTAAAGAAGCAGTCTCCTGATCTTCCAATTTGGAGATTGATTTGAGCTGTAAGCTCAGTCGGAAAATTCAGGGGGACAATAAATGATCAAAGTGGATGGGCTTCTACTCAAACACTTCCGGCTGTTAAAATCCAAGCCTTTGGTTGAAATGTCTAATCATTCTCCTGCTTAGGGACTAAACTCCCCAGCAGTGTCCACTCACTATTTAAATTGAATTACACAAAGGAAATGAATTCCACATCGCATCGATCGTCAGGTAGGATTATTAGAAAAAATTCTGTCCATGTCATCGAGAGTGACGGGCACCGATCATTTTGTGTCTATTCAGAGTCCTGTCTTGTTTTATTCAACGTCTTTTGTCACCAATCGACTGAGGAACCGAAACTTAGGAACTAAGCAATTCAAAGAGTGGCAGTGTAGTCAAGTACTGAGACGAAATCAAATGAGCAGTCACTTGGCCCTAGGTTTCTCCTGCAATCCTAGCTCCGGTGTTCACCAATGATCTCAGATCTTAAAGGATTGAGGGATTCTGGTGGAACGAAAACTCAAATCCTCGGACTGAACGGAGATAAGAGAGCCTATAAACACCAAAGTTATAAAAACCTTGGGAAAGACCGTGAATACTGGCAGTTCAAATTAACCAAAGAAATGGAATCAGTAGATGCTTCAAGTGACAATGAAAGCTTGTGTAGATCGCTGGTGGGTGGCGAAGTTTGATAAGTATGACGTATATGATAAAACTGGAGGGCCTATTCGGGGTAGAAAGCAGAGGATCGGCTTTTGGACCGAACACTTCAACGACCAATTCAGTTGGCTGCAAGTTAATTTAGACAATATAGCATCCACAGTTGCTAATCCTTCGGAGGTGTCTCTTGACCCCCGAACGCAACTGGAAGTACTGTACGTAGTATATGTTCAAGGATAGCGAACGGTAGTGATCGCGTTGTTCTTCCGTGACCATATCCTTTCGTTCATTGCGATGCAGTCTGTAATTGGCTGAGTAAGGCAATAGTCACCAGCGTCCGACCTTGTTGTTTGACGATGATCAATTAAGACGTTGATAAGTGCAAAAAATGGAGTGATCACCAGAATAAGTAGTATTTTCTATTCTTGATACGTGATCGCAAATTCACTCACGTCATTGAGCATGTTCAAACTGGCCCGTACCCCGCAAAGTGCCATGACCGATTTGGTTCGACCGTGAATGCAAGCCACATGAAGGGGAGTGTTTTCATGCTGCATTGGGGATAACAAATGGAGCGTGGGACAAAAATAAGCAAAAAAGACTGACACTATGGAAACGAAAGCCGCTGCTCCGTATATGAGAACGAAAATGTCTCTGGCGTTGTTTCTATCACAGAGCGACTGCATGTCACGTGATTTCAATCTGAAACACTGGATCATACGAAAGCTATTGATACTAAAAGAGTAATTCTGCATTGAAGCAGACGAGTGAAACAAGCGGAATAGGTGTGCTTTCCGAAATGATCACGGGAAAGCTTGCACGAAAGCCTCGCTAAATGTGAGTTTTATTAGACCTTGTGCATTACAATATGGTATTTCTTATTGGGGAACGGTATTACTCATTGAACGAACAAGGATATTGGATGCACAACCACGAATTTAGGTAGACACGATAAACAGGCTGATTTTTCATGAAACAACCTAGCCAGTCCGTGAAATGTAGTCAGTTTGGCGACTCAACTTATATATGTGTATATGCAAGTACTTTGGCGTGGCTATAAGAGCAGTACACTTCCCCATTGCTAATTTGCCCGATATCAAATGAGTTTTATTGTTCGCAGGAGTGCAAACGCATCGTGATCATACCTTGTGATAAACGTGCTTGGTAAATGCTTACGTGTTTCAATAAATAGCCATGCACATACTCCGTGCCAAGGCATTAGTGATTACGATGAGAATCGAGTACTATCCCTTATCACTTTTATCGTTGGAACAACTCGAGTCCACCGTGTACACATACACAGACCAGTCACTGCTTTCATAAATACAAACTGATATCAAAAGTGGCACAAGTATTAAAGCTTTTCCTGCATCACAAAGAGCACTGAAAATTATTCGATAGCAGAGCAATTCTACGCGGTCAGCGTGTACAATTCAGTTCAAACAACGGACAGTATTCGAATAGTCACCCAGGATGAGAAACCTGCCCGCATTGACCTAGTCTTCGTGGGAGACACTATAGCTCATGTTCCATAGACCGCTATATTAGTTTGATTGTGTGGCTGTTTATGTTAGTTGATACGCTTTATGAGATCGGAATCACATTGGTTTTTCCATTTTTCTACTTTCTAGGTCGATCAAGCAACCCCTCTGAAGATAGCTGTTTCAGTGCACGCGAGGAAGACCAGACTGATGAAGAACTTATGTTTATTCATCCGTAAACAGAGCATGTAGCTATAAGATTAACCCCATGGGTCCCACTACATATTTAAATCAACAAAGAGACCTCTCAAATCTTCTTCATCATTCCACTCGGGAAACGACCCTTTTTCTAAAAGCCAATAAAGGGTCCGGCAACCAAAAACAACATAAAAAAACAAGCGTCCCGATTTTTATTTTGGATCCCATTTCCAGCGCAGCCATAATGTTCCATGTACTGGAACAACAATCTTCGAAAAATCAACGTGACCGGAACCCGGGTAACCACGTCGGTCGGCATCAAAACCAACACAACACAATCAATATGGCCGTCTTCTGAATAAATTTTACAGCACTCAGACAGATTGTCCAAAGCTTACTGTTTGCGAAACCATTTCACTTCCCCGGACAGTGTTATTTAGTTGTTGAATACGTCTACGGTAATGATCATCAACGACTTTCTTATCATGCCCTATTCTTCAATGGGAAATCAATTAGACCGCTGGATTTTAGTTATCAAGACAATATACCGTGTTTAGTCCTAAATTAATCATATGAACTGTTGATGTGACCTATCTGTGCTGCTTGGAGGGTCCGAGTAAAATCGAGTCTAGTATTCTCATTGATCACCTTAGATTTTAACTGTATTCAAAGATTGTTTCGAACCGATAACTACCAGCAGTTTGTCATCGACAATGGATTTGTCGAATACGTGGCGAATGGTCGAGACAAACCGCCGTGCAACAACTCCAGGAAATAAGGTATTTTTTTCTTTCGAAATATGCAAAGTGACATTGTTTGTAGCTGTTGGGTTCCGATCATTGTGGAAGCTAGAACTTGAGGAGTAAAACAAAACTAAATGCCTTTTGGACTTGACCCTATCCTGAGGATTTTGTGTCTGTTTCAAGGTAAAGATTTTTGCTGTCCCTTATTATATCGTCAATGTTCGATTTGTTTTGCTGATTAGGACACAGTAAAAAGCCTAGGTGCATGATTAAAGACCTGTCAACACGATCCGCAACTTGGTCCATTTTTCGTCATCGGTCTAGTGCGGTAATTCGGCTTTCACAAACGCACCCTAAAGAACTGCTGTCGATCCTTGCCATTTTGAACCACCAAGACTTACAAACTCGATGTCAGTTCATTTTAGGCCATAATCAGGAAACATTTTTACCTAGACGACCTGGTTGAAGTCACCCAGCCGGACATAGGCGCATTGAAATATTGGTATAGCTGTTTGCTTCAACCAACGAAATCGATAGGAAGGGCGGTTTTAGAGGATATGGTTTTCTCTGATCGAAGTCGTATTTGGAGTTTTGCTCCCCAGGGGTTGTACTAGGATTATGTAGTTTGTACTAGGGCATCCAACGAGTGCCAAGCTCATTTCGTCGAATGAAATCCAGATGACTAGCAAACGGAAAGTAAGTTTCGATTAAATGAAAAAATAAATAAATTCATTTTTTAGGCAAGTCAACGTGGAACGTGAACGCAACTGTCTGTTTACTTAGACCAGTTGCTGAACTGAAAAGAATACGTTTATTATGGGGATATCGGAGCGTGAAACAATGGACTAGGAATCTATCCCCTTAAACAGGGTACGAGGTTCGAATCCCAAATCCTTCACCGGCCACTGGTCGTAGAAGGCATTTTGCTTTCGCCCGGCTCGTTATCACACCTTATCTAGTGAGATCTTGCGTGATTTTTGCCATTACAGTTCTTATGGTAGTATTTATAGGACTCCCCTTGAGTAGCCAGCCTCGGGGGCTATGAAACATTCTCATTCTCTTATGTCTCAAGCATGTCACAAATTACTGTTGGAAAATGCGATTCAAACGGAACGGGAGAATTCAACTTCAACGATCTGCAAACCGGTACTCAGGGCTGCACATGTGCAGATGTTTGTTTTTACTCAGTCGGACAGTTTGTCATAGTTTCACACAAGATGGAAATTAATTTAGTGCAAGTTTTTTCGAAATAAGGTTAGATTTTTTCAGTTGTTCAGATTTTCACTACCCGAAGTCTTCATAGCCTGAGATCTTTCGCAACGTGGACAGAACAAGCAAAACACAGTTCACCTATGCAATTATGTTCACTGCACTTTGTCGAAGCAAATTGTAAACTGGCGGTAGCTAGCAAAAATATTCGATTTCAACTGGTGTTGATTTTGGCAACGGATCTGTCGTCTGACACATCAGATCTGGTTGAGAATAACTCGTACGTACGTGATAGGGGAAAAATTCGAAAAAAAAACAATCATTTCGTCGTTCGATCTGCACTTTTCACCGAGATCCGCCGGTAGACGGGCTTAAAATGACAAATGAAGGCTATTTCAGGCTCCTTGGTTGTTCCATTCGTTTATACGCATAAAATTTCCATTCATAACCGAACGCGACCACAAAACCCTACTGGAAACAACAATAGCTTTGAACAGTAGCAAACAAATCCCGGGATGACAATTTGCCAATAACCAAACTGGGTTTACAGAATTTGAGACGTCACATATATTTCGGTGTTTTTGTGCTAAACAAGTCAAGTTTCATTTGGAGGGGGCAGGGTGAGTGTGAAATAGAAAACTGCACCAAATTCATATTTTTCCATCCCTCGACGAATGCGCACAGCCCAGATCGTAGACATCACAAGACATTCGACCATCTGAGTTTTCTTGAGGAGCTGATCCAACTCGGTTGACCCCTGAGGCATTTTGCTGCTACCAAAAGGTGAACTTGATTGATATCTTCAACCGTACATTATACTGAACCTCTTTGAATGATTGCACAAACAATTATTTATTTATTATTATTATTATTATTTGCAGTAGGGAGTACAACTTTTCCGGGATATAAATCACGGCCAATTTAGGCTTACGGAAGATGAAAGCATTCTAGGTTAGCGGACTGGAATCCGGTTTATGACCTTTTTACGCTTAGTATTACTCAACAAAGGCGTAAACTGGTTGGGAAAGTTCTAAGTAGATATTCATCCAATGCGTCGAAATGATTTCGATTAGTCACATACGAGACCAGAAGAACGTGTTCAACATATTCAACGATACGGGGCTGATTGGTTGGAACATAAATCATCGAAATTCACTGAACACCGAATAACCCCGCGTAGGATACCATCAGTGATTAGATATCAGTGAATCCCTCCAGTTGTCTAGGTGCACTGGATCCCTTGGAAGCCGTAGTTCTCAAACCAGTTAGACAATTAGGTATTACGACCGAAAGATGACATACAATGAAGAAAACGGACAGCCAAGTAGCTCATTGATACAGATGCAAATGCGGTCAAATGGATTCAATTTCCGGTTTTCTGCCTGCCAAATCGTATAAAATGATGCTAATCACTCAGAGATAATGATAAATGTAATATTTAACACGAAATAACTTGGTCCTCGGAATTTGACAAACTTCACTGAGAGTGCCGCAATTTATCCTAGTCTACCATTTTCTGCATTTTTAATTACCATTTCCCAATTTGAGTTGAATTCCCTTTTTGTTGTGCAATCATCGAACTGTCTTCCTCATCTCATGATTAACATTTTTCATGGTAAGTGCAAAATAAATATATTTTTTTATTAGTATTTTGTGATAGACAGGCCACATACACAGAGCTCGGCCACATCACAGCACGAATTGGAACATCAGATTAGTCGTCTACGAGAGACTGTCCTGTTCATTTCCTTGACAAACGGGCAATGAAAACTTGTTTCATTATTGCCAGTAATGTGTTTCGCACGCGGAAGAATGGAAAATGTTAATCCGGCAGCCCAAAAACGTTTTGACGGTTACTGCCACTACTTCGATCCGTATACTCGACAAACTTCTGTCCAGCAGTTTTTATTCATCTATTCCTTGATGAAACACACCAATGACTAGAACAATTCTTAATTTTGAACTGCGTGTTCCGTTCCTAAGAGTTGTGCAAAAAAACTCTCGGCAAAACACCATGCGATTATGACATCATCCGGGATTCAAATGAGTTCCTAGTATCAAAGTTTGTGTATTGCTGTTATTCAATAGCATTTTAGCATTAGATTACTGAAGTGAAAAATGATGTGAATGAGTGATTTTTCCCTGGAAGAGGGATTTGTGTCTTTGACATCATTTGAATAAAGAACTTTATTCGAAGCTCGCCGAGGTTCTCAACTTCATTGGAAAAATGTTTCGGTTCTGAAATGTTCGGACATCAAGAAAACAATCATTTGAGTTAACACAATTACCAATATCCAGAGAGTGAGTTTCGTTGACAAGTGCTTTTATAACAGATTATACTCAACATCAGATCACAGAATGCAACAATCGGGATAAAATTTGAGGGTCCGCGACCAAAAAGGCTTGCCATCGGTCCAGTGACAGATACCACATGAAAGTCAGTGTATCATGGGACACATTTTCAATCAACACTGAATACTTATTTGCCCCGTTTGCACCTGACAGTTGTGTCTCCGGACCAGGACACCTAACAAACTGATTCGATTCCGAATTCCGACTTAGATAACTTGGCTGTATAAAATTTTCTCAAAACCAACTGTGGATATCAGTCTTTTTGTGTTCTATTTATTCGTGGTTTCATTGGCATTCGTCCTGTTCACTGCTTCATTTGCTGAATTTGAATCAAAGCCACCAAATGTATCCCAACTCGAATGGCCATTTCTTTGTGCGACTTCGTGACAGGTGCCACCACACGTGGCCTAAATTTCCCATGGATTAACTTGGACTCAGGGTCTGGGTTGGTGAGAGTTACCGTAAGAGCAATTTCATCCCGGAGGCAAATGACCGATTCCTGCAGGATCTCCGCTCGCGAGATGTTCACTGGGATGGAAACAGCCCCACACTCTCGTCGATACACTTACACATAACTCTCAATCCAAAGTAGGACACTTAAATGGAAATAGGTGGGATTTCCGGTCCTAATTATTTCACATATCCGGGTGGAGAAGCTAAACATCTAGAGCATTGCACGTCAAATGGCCTGGAATAAAATGCTATCCTTTCCCATCCCATCTAAGGAAATCACATGACATCGAATTTCATCACTTCATCTCATGCATGCACACAAGTCAGGCACACAGCATTTTAACGGCACGACAGCAGATTCTAGAAAAGTTAGTTCAAACGAATTTGTGATTGTTTATAGTTCGAATAAAAACAACCCTCCCACGATTTTGGAAATCGTGTTTTCAAAATGCTAACGTGTCCCTCCAGTCTTGTCCGTTCAGTTCATGCAACAGTTGAACTCAGGCGTGCACCTATGTTATATCTGAAGACTAAGATGCTCTATATCCAACTTGCCAGTACGGAATGACGACAAATAGTGTCGAATATACACATTTTCTCCACCATTTTCAATCAGTTTGGTAAAGAGGCCTTAGGTCTATAGATTGTTCCATCGGAAGATGTTACCCGTACTAGAGTCAGGTACCCAATGATAAATGATTTCTATCAACCAATTCACTGCAAGCTGATTAACAATGTCACGTTTACTGCCGTTGTCCGAGAGATTGTTCATGATATTTTGGAGAAAAAAGTTGGTGATATTAATCAGATTGACAGAATGCGGGAGAATTATTGCTGTTCTTTGCACGAGAGCAATTACTGAAAAAAGCCGACGAACTCAGAATTACTGCTGAGCGGTTACTGAATAGTGAATTAAAAAAAAGATTTCTTAGGCTTTTTTGCAGAACAGGACAAGAACTAGAGAGCACTACTTCACTGTAAGTAGTTCACATGACGAAAAATCTAGATGGACCTTTCATATCTTAGTAAACTCCTCTGCTTAGATCACATGTTCCGCAGGATGTGCACAAGTCTATCATACAGTGACCCATATTTCATTCCTCCAGTGAAGTGAAAGAAGTCATGCAGAGGTCAACAAATTAGTTGGCTGCGTGGAACGGAAAACTGTACAGCGAACTTGGATAAAGTAGATGTGGCAAGTTTTCGTGGATCAAATCCCGAAAAATCCGCCAACCAGTTGGCTGGGGACATCGAAGGATAAGGTAGAGAACGGTGAGAAGCAGAGATCATGTTATCACCTTCTGCCAAATTAAAAAAGCTGAACAGATGCATCCGTGCAGTTAGACTGTAATCCGGGTGTTGACTAGTGTTGCATTTTTATATAAAGACGACTGACTCTCGGATCAATGGGGTTTGCCATGCTGATGAGGATGCTAATGATAGTTAGAGTTCAGAAATACGTATTTGACGTCCAAAGTATACCGATTAAATCAGACACTGGCACAGACGGAATTCGTGCTTATGCATGGATTCCACCTAGTATTACGCTACTGGTAGCGGGTACCGTGAAACAGTATTTGTACTGTTCACGTGTTCAGTTGGTAAGGTAATGAGTGCAGTCTCTATTGAGTCAGGATACTTTTGCTGATGCAGGCCACTTTCGTTGAACCGCAAAATACAAAACAATCTCTGTACCCAATACTAGACTCTCTTTCAACCCACTGAGCTCATTAACGTACTGTTACGTGACGCTTGCCTAGTAAAACAATTGGTTGAATTCCATTCCGCCTAGCCAATTTTATGGGTTTTTTCGCGTCGGTTTTATCAGCCCAGTATTTTTTGCCACAATACATTCTAATCATTGCAGTGAACCTTTTAACATTAATTAACCTCCACTTTGACTATCAATAGTGATTTCGAGAAATTCCCAAATGTTGTATTCGTTCACTTGAGTGGACATTTGGCCTAGTACGGTCTTTGTCCAAATCTGCCGTGAAACTTGTTGACGTGAATGACAATCGCAGGTATGGGCGTGAACACGAGATTTGGGCTTACCTTGCTATTGTGTTCAGGTAGGCACTGGATGAATGAGTTTAGTTGAACATCACTATCCTGTAAGAGGCAGTCGGAGACAGCTTGAAAAGGTGAACGATCTGATGTCAAATGCATTTATATTTATAGGGAAATAAAACCCAAGAGTAGTCACATGCGCCGATTGGGAGGTAGTAAGGTAGTTGCAATTTCTATGCATTTCAGGTGATAACCCTTGAAATGTGCTCCCAATATCACTAGCGTGAACTAGGAGCTAAAATATCCAGGAAGGTGGTAGTGATCTATTAGGACATTGTGTATGCAATTCACAATGTTTATCAGGTCACTCCAATGTCACAACATACTGGGCATTATTAATTTGTCGGAACAGATGAGGAAATATGTCCGCCTAAAGTTCTTGGCAGTTTTAATTAATGGTATAGTTTGCCGCTCAAGGTGACAATTTGCCAAGTGTTGTGACCGTTCAACTTGACGTTTTTTGATTGTAAAAGCTGGATCCCTCAGCCACGGTGACTTGGTCGTTGCGTTGGCTGGCCGCTTGCACAATTTTGCATAGTTGGTACAGTTTGTTAGTAGCCGGGAGCAGTAAGTTTAGAATTTGATACAGAACCACCAACCACCAACTAGTTTCTTAATTTTACTTCAAGTAGTAAAGTAACTGCGACCTATTGTATCGAAGCATCACAAGGATGGACTTTGAATTTCTGTGTACTGCTTAAGTGGCCCGAAGTCTAGGTCGGCTATGGATAGTTTCAAGTAAAACACAAACACCGGGCTAGTTGTGAGTGCACCCTGGGGGAAAAAAACAGACCGAGGATCATTTTTTTCCCATTTCTTTATTAAACGTTCATTTAATGTTCACACCGGGAACAAAAGTTTTAATCGATTTAGAAAACCAATCAATTTGATTTTCTATTTATTTATTTATTTAGTTACTTAAGTATATATCCATACAGTGTAGAGGAGTTGACAATGGAGCACCAGGTACGCATGGCGAATGGGTGGAAATAATCGCGAAACCGCTTGTGTGCTAATGGGACAATTATGTCCACCACAAACGCGGATGCGAGAAATGCTACCTACAACATAAACATCCACTCACATTTTCCTATCGACAGAAATGTAACCGTCAAAACGCTATACAAATCATTGCGCGTTGTCACTGCAAATGTTGCTGCTGATAGTATTATTTATATTGTTGTTAGTAATACTTGTGTTATCACTATTGATAATCTCGCGGTTTTTGCTGTTGTTGTTGTTGATGTTAACGTTTCCGGATTTGGCTGATTTCGGTTCAGGTCTTCCTGACTTATTTTTTCTCGACTGCTTTCCCGGCACGCCTAGTTTGCTTTAGACTACCGGTTCCCATGAGGAAGTTATGACTTCGGTTGTCAGATCCTAATAGTTTCAGTGATTCCTTGATTGCATGCATCGCGCATGATTTCAATGAAAGCGGCATACGTCAATGTATCTGGAGACCATTACACAAAGCGGAGGGAGCCTTGGATTGATACAGAACCACCTAAGATCGCAACAAAATGAGAAGTATTATTTAGCCAGGCGAAGAAAAATTGTCATCTGCCTTCGAAATAACCGTCAGACCTTTGACTTCTAATTCAATTGGGATGATTAACTCTTAGTGCATCACACGTTACCGTGTGTCGTTTGCACGTGGCCATTCACTCAAGTAATATTTTTGAATCTCCAGTAGTAAATTGATCAAAGGAATAAGTTGTCCGTAAATGATTTGAAATACATTCATAGTCCGATGCAGACAACGAGATCAAAAAGAACAATTAGGAATTGTTTTTATAAAGATTCTTAACATGAGATTTGAGAACCCTGCAGTTAAAGAAATCCCCGTAGAAATCAACTCTTGGTTCTCACGTGTGTTTCTATGCTATAGCCGGTCGAGATGATATACTGGTTATAAGCGCCTAGCTTTTATTGTTCGCTCTATGTTTTCTCACAGCAACAGCTTCTGAGTTTGGTGTAAGCATATAGACCGTAAAAAAGTGTAGCATATGAACTAGACCACCTGGGGTTGCGCGAATAGGAAAGCACCTGGGGAAATGTCATCATCCGGATGTCTTGCCATCGGTATTCACATACCGGATAGATCGACTATTGAATGCCTGTTGGCCGCCGATCCAGTGACCCATGTCAAATGGGTGTCCGAATGGAAAGTGATCGCGAAGCAGATCGATCACACTAATCCAGTCAGGGTTGATATTTTTCAAGTATGCACACCGTTTTCACACTTCCAGGATTGTGGCAAACAACCGTAAGCCCTATCCTGAATTTTGTTTGTTATCGATGCGATAATTTAGAATGTGAAAGGTTACCGGAAATTACAGGGATATTTGCAATCCTATATTTTATTCATGAATCAAATTCGCCTGGACATTTTAGATTGCTAGCATGTGTGAGCATGATGGTTCCGACTGGACCGATTGCATTTATTCACAATGTCCCCATGACATTTAGAGTCTAGTAGTTTCGAGAAGAAAGCCATGCAGATTTGCGATATACATGCTGTCATTATTTATTGCTGTCAGCAATAAAACATAAATAATTCATCAAAGCACTTATAAAAATTTTCATTTCAGAGTGCACAGAAGTAGGTCAACGAGCAATCGGTCTGTCACGAGCATTTATATTGACTGACAGTATCTAAGTAGAAACACGGTCAAAGGTGTAATTTATGGGAATAAGATAAGAAGTTTAGATTTCCCGTTTAAAATGAACAGTACGCTTATTTTGACCCTTTCCGTTTCACTTTCCGTCCGTACGATTCGGGTAACAGTTTCTCATTATGCGTCTGCAGAAGACTTGACGGGTACCTATCTATCTGAACTATCCGTACCACGGAAGCAAAGTCCACTAACCTAGCAAGTTTGAAATTCACTTTGGTATAGTAAGATAGCTACTAAGGATAACAGACAAATGAGGAATGTCGGCAGCTTCGTTGTATCGTTTCGAATGTGGTTGGGAAATGGTGTAATGAATCAGGGGTTAGACAGAGGCTATTCGGTGGCAGAAGTCAGACAATAAAACTGACACTGAATATGCATAATTTACGATCACTGACAAGTGATACGTATGCTTGTAGAATGAACCCCTCGGTGTATGCTGTCCTCCGAGGCAAGCAGTGGCTGGGAGATGGATAGAAGCGATCAGAGCAAGATATGAGAAAAGAACATGAGAACCCGTAAATAATAAACTGTACCGAGCAGATCGAGTTAGGTACCCGGATTGAGGGCTCACTAGACATATTCATCTGACGGTTGGCCACACTAGGTGAGTGGAACGAACACTGCCGCGCGCAGCCTATTTGCATAGCAAACGTTCCTCTTACGCGCAATTGTTTCTAAGCAAAACAACGCAACTTCTATGTCATCGGTTATTGCTGAATTGCTTTTGAATAGGGATTCCTAATTCAAAACATCAGTCAATAGCCAATAGGTGTATAAATTGAATTGAACTGTGCTAATCGTGAAAGCATTCTACAACTCGGAGACAAATCGGAAACAAACTCAGTTAGTAGTTACGCGTTTTATCCACTGACAAAATAACCAGTAGACTTACGTGGTCCGTGGCGTCGATCTGAGCTCCTCCCGTGGCTAGGTATTCCACGATGTCCAAATAGCCCAGCTGCGCGGCAAAATGTAACGGTGTTTCGCCGTTCTGAAGTAAGCAGAGAAAAACATTTATACCCACACGTAAGTCCAATTGGTCTACGGAAAACACGTGTGCATCACACTATTTGTCTGCGCATATAGTTACTATTTGCAATAAATGCAGCCTAGTGAAAAAAGTTGAAAGTTACATCAAAAGTGGGATAAATATTTCGACAAAAAATCCCAATGATTGATAGGAAATATGTTGCTAAAATTTACTGTAGGCGTATGAGAAAAAGAAAGTTACGAAATTATGTTTTTCTCACCAGATTTGAACAGACAACGGGAATGTTTCGTTCTGTAAGAAACCGAATGACTGAAAGTTGCCGGGACTGAATGGCCGCTCTCATTAGATCAAATGCATCCTGTGTGATTGGGGTGAAAGAAAATCCAAGGAGAAAACATTCGAGGGCTGAAAACATATCAAAGATACTAAACACCGAAAAACAAAAAAAAATCCTTGCATTTTTAAAGCAGATGTCAACAGGGACCGCCTATCGCTTAATGGCTAGAAGTTCATACTAACCAGTCCGCATGGTCAGAAGGTTCCTAATTCATGTATATATATATATTGTACAATTACTTGTGCGTAACGTTTGGTTAGCTGCCTGCAAACTTTACTTCCAGCGGATAAATTCTAGGTCATCCAGTCAACCATATAATTGGGGAACACCAAACAGCGATTTTGATTTTATTAGAGTTATTCAGCGATTCGTATTTCCCATCGTACACAAGGGTTGAACTCGGGGTTTCCCACTGCAAGCAGCGTGTGATGCCAATGTGCGCCGGATTTCGTCTAGGCCAGTCAGCGCCACCGGGTTAAGTTTGTTCGGATGTTGTCTTCAATGACACTCAGTGGCTCCCGGAGACCTTGAAGGGAGCCAAGGTACGTGTCTTACTAACAGTGGTAAATAAAAATATATAGAAATGTACAGCGAGTGACTGCATCCTTTCATGAAAGCATTCAGTATGCGTTATATGGGCACTCAACTCAAAATCACTACACTGTGGGAATACTCCTTGTCAAAAATCATTAGTTCTGTCTATTCATTCCATACAAACTAAAGCTTGAACCAGCGACGAATAATTGTGAGTCGAGCGCATTTGTATAAAGTTCAAGAACAGCGACTATCAGCGATGTATTGTGAAGTTCATGACACGATATAACGCTAATCAGTCACTGAATAGCACGGTCGGACGTGGCTAGTGCACAATAATTGGCTTTTGCGATAAATGGCCTCCTATCGGACGAAGTTAAATAGACCGTTGAGGATCTCCCCAGTTAGGACATTGGCCCAGGTGTAGCAATGTAAGTGACTGTATCTGAGAAGTCTTCAAAGATCCGCTTTCATTTACCACTGCGAATCCAGTGAAGCGCTAGGCAACTGTGTCTGTTTCGTTAGGAATGCTCCGCACTGAATATCCACCATTGGAGCAAAGCATTCGCTCCAGTGGGCATGATGAACAATTTTGTGTAGCACCAAATTTCATATCGAGTTGATGCAGCGGCAAAGTTCGTTATATCGTATTAGAAACCTCTGGGATGCGAGTAATCGGTTGGATGTGGCCCAATAAACTAGTGAAGGATAGATACTACATCATGTGGTAGATCAAAATTCGCATCAGCAGCGCGATTCTCTTAATTCATAAAGGCAAATAAAACTTTGTTTTGATGGTAAACCATGTTCTGGGTCTAAAATCCGAAGCTTATGAATTCCGAGTAAAATTATTGTACTGTCATTTAAATCAAACACTCCTAGTCAGTTAGCGCAGGGTTGCGAAGACGGCATTTCTTTAGTTTGCAATGAAAACTTGTCAGTCTGCCGTAACGAGAGACCAGGAGTTAGTCGTTAGCAAGTCCCTAGGACCTTAGAGTGCTATTCGCTGCCAGAAGGACACGGCGATTGAAGTCTCGTGCTCTTATCTCTCAAAATTACGTGTTGGAGAAACCGGGTTCATTCTATAATTTCATGTGGTCCGCATCAAAGGATAGTTTTATTTTGCCCGCCGATTTGCTATTCCACTCGCCATCAGTTTGATGCTTTTGTTAACGAGATTTGTCTGCACATGTCGCCCCTCGGATCATAGCAGCATTTCATCTGCCTAGACCCAAACTGGCTTTAGTGTATGTTAAACTCATCGGTTTGTCAGACTCGCGCATTCTCAGGATTAGTCTGATTGTAAAAATCCCCCGGAAACTCAGCGGGTTTCGGGCACGCACGTATGGACGTAACGCACATATGTTTTGCACCAAGTGGGCTCTAACAGTGGGACTACGAGGTCAACCCGGATAGTGTTCCGGCACGGTAAACTTATTCTGTTCCCTTATTTCTCTAGTTGCTATTGTCATTGTCAATGAAAGCAAACTTTCAGTAATCAGGTGCCACGTTGTTAGGTTAGTTCCTTACCGTACACTTATATAAGCTACGTAACCACAGAAATTAGTAAGGTTTTGTGTGCCCTGTCACGCAAAAGTAATATCTCCCGTTCCACAGGTCATACAAAACACAATTGACCAACGAGAGGAAGAACAGAGCATGTTGTCAGTAGAACTTAAAAGTGGTAGGCATGCAAATTATTTCTTTAGTTATTGTGCGAACGTGTGAAATGAGTATGAAAGTTACAGAATAATTTTGTTTCACCCAACCCCATCGCGGGTAACCGTTGTCTGGGCTTGCCCGACATCACGGTTTGTGCTGCCGTCAACTGTTAGCAACACGGCCTCATAGACATATGGACCGGGTACCCGGGTGCGTCTTTGTGCATTAGAGAAAAGTTCGACAATCACGATGTTGAACCTTCATTTCGTTGCAGTTAACTCCGACCTAACTATTGTAAAGATTTTCAGTGGCAAGTATCAAGTATCAAATTGTATTCGAAAATACAACTGATATATCCAACAGGTATAACGGTTTCGATTGCACTGACCACAAGTAGCCGTAACCCATTACATTTATTCAAGACTGTAAGGAGCACTAGTAGAGAAAATTCGTTCAATATTGACTTTTTCAATGGAGTTATTTTGTGTGTTGTCCTGTTTTCTTCCATCATGACTGAGTTCACCGGCTTCGGTAGATTTTTTTCATCACACACAGTAAAATATGTACGGAAATACTATTTTTGCACCTCGTACGGGAAAACCCGTTAGTCGAACTGCGAATCCTTCAGAACGAATGTGATCTGGGTATCATTACAAGCTTTCATCTTCGTGTAGCTTATAAGTAGTAGTTGTGAAGCAAACAGTAACCAACTTAAATTATTTCTTCTCATCGTCCTTCTTCTTAGATCCGCAAAAATGCGAAATCTTGATCGGAACACACTGGGGCTTCAAAACTCCGAACGAATCCTCACTCATCTCATCCTCTAGGATCATGCTTTCGGTACCCGGCACTAAAATTGCTTTTGCAGTTTAGAATTAACCATCCTTATTATCATTTGTCAAATTTGTTCTTGTCCATAATTTTCCTTTGCCCACCAACAAGATCTGGTTCAATCCAGTTTATTCCCGAGGGTTTGTTCAACCATTCAAGTCACGACGGCTTTGACCAAGTCGATCAGTTCGGTTTTTTAATTTTTTCCGATGCCTTCCAAGTCGAATTCACATTTGTCTACTTGGATAATTCTGTAACATGGAATGTTTACAATCGTGAACTTAAAAAATATCGCTTATATCACATTGCTGTTGTTTTATTCCCACTCCTAGTTCGAGGTAACAAAGTCTTCGGTTTTGATTCAATTAAGAATTTGTCAAGGCAGTTAGAAAAAAATATCAGAATAAATGTGAATATCTTGACAAAAAAGAAGCGTTTGATTCACTTCGTGACAAACTGGTTGCATTTTATTTGTCAAATCACGTGCCTATGAACATAGGCGTACGGACTTGCCAACATATACAAAGAGGTTTCAGGCATTTCAACTAACAGTTTGGAAAATCGATTATTTAGTAGACACGGAACTATTTCTGTCAAAAAGAACATCCGAAAACATTGCATCTTACGCGTAGCATGATCAGCTACACCGCCCAAGATAATCTGTAGCTACGGACCTCGGTATCCGGAGTCACGCTAGGGAAAATTTCCCGTCACTAGGATGAAATTGCACGGACTTCTGAAGACCTAATGGCTAACAAACAAGGAAGCGTGGAAAATCCCCAACTGAACTCACATGCACAATCACACAGTTAGGGTAGAATCAAACATTATCAAACATACCAATGACCCACGTCGTCGTTGGGCATGATCCGCGCGCCAGAAATAGTCTGCCAGATCCAATCTTCCGGCTTCCAAAGCAGCCTCCAAATCGGTTAGCTGACCAAGAAAGTCAGAGTGATATGGGTGATGCGAAGTTATTCCGGGAATAAACCAACAGTTTCGATTTTCACTGATTTGATTAGGGTCGAGTACATTGCACAAAGCAGTTAATCTCACCACACACGAACCATGATCACCACAAAAGTTTGCTAGCGAGAAATGTGTTTGCATCAGGAATGTGTTCTCGTGTTTCGTGACACGGTCCAATTAGGGTTTATTCGGTTCCGAAACTAATGTAACCTGGTTGTTTTGTTTGGTGTAAGAACAGCAATAGCTAATCTGTTAATTAAGGTTCATGATTATTCATTGAAATGTGTGACTTGAAATACACTCCAACCAATACTTCGTTCTCCGTGAAAAAAATTTTCTTTTGAAAAAGCCAAGTTCTACTGAAATCTTGCTTTTTCACATTACATTCTGTCAACAAAGGCATAACTGCTGATTTGTCACAACGCGGTGTTCATCTGGCTTCTGAATTCCCATCCACGTAAACAGTCATTGACTGGAACTGATTTCTGTTTGTATCCTTTTAGAAGAAATTTATTTGGCAACGCAAAATGCTTTTCTGTTTGCTTGCTTTTGCTTGACCGAAATGAACATCGGGCCAACTGTTACCTAAGTCACAATTCCCGGCAGACGGAAAAACGACGGTTTACTTGGAATGCTGACACGATGGCTGGTATTACTGGCAAATGAATCGAGATTTCGCGGTGAATCCCGAAACGTGTGATCTTGCTCGCGGGCTCTCGTTACCATGTTCACTTAACCACCCTGATGTTTGTGTATGGAATTTTAAAAAAGCTAACTGCTCTTGCTGCCTGGGAGAAATGCACTGACAAAAATGAACGGTGCACACTGAAGCAAATCGGGAGCCAAAATGTATACTGGTTGCTGTGTACATACGTGGTTATTGTTGGACCAGTGAAATAAACAATCGGAAAATAAACGTCCCTAGCATTTGTCAAAAGGAGGAATTTTCTCGTACTGACTGGTAAGTGATCTTGATACTAAGGACGTCGAATATTCCGCTATCACCTTTCAGGAACGACGAATCTACGAGATTTTGTCACGATTGTTTCCAAACCGTCTGCTCCTTGAATCAGCAGCGGGCAATTTGATTTTTCAAAGAAAATCAGGGCGGTGCGTGCAACAATTTACCGTAACTTTCATGGATAAGCGCAACAAGATTTGATGCAAGTAAAAGATAACTAAATTTACAGGCAATGAACTCAAGCCGAATCAGAGAACTGACTAGTCTCTTTAAAAGGGATTGACTTTTCATGAAATAACTCACCATATGGTATCATTGCTCAACTCACCATAAAGAAACCATGGAAGCACCGTACAGCTGTTTCACTCTTTTATATATGTATTGCTGCAATTGTTAGTAAGTGGCTGGTGATATTTATGTCTTTATGAATAATGGTCAAATCAAAACGGATACATGATCAAGGATAACAAAAAGTAAAAACAATGACTTTTACTGTTCTTGCTAATTATTATAAGAGCACTAGAAGTACTGTTCCACGGAAAGAAACCTGGGTAAAGGCCTTTGGTTGTGCAAGACAAGAAGCGATTTGACTGACGAAGAAACTGGGATAAAGGAGAAGTTACTAAATTTACTAATTTAATTTCGGGAGTTATTTTATGAGTTCCGGAGTCGGAGGATGTATAGCATTATATATATATATATATGTATTTATATATGTAAGGAGATTGGAGACACTTTCATCCACTTAAGGCTTTACTCGCAATTGGGGCACAACTGATATGCACATCAGTTGTCTTTTGGGAAACCGGATAGAGGACTTGTAAAGCAGTTCCATCTTCCCGATATGCACCAAACGTGCACAGTAGATTCTTTTATAGATCTGAGTCTTCTCGAGCAGCGACCACTGCATGAGAATAACTGGCAACGGACGCGGTAAGACAGGCGGAAAATGGTTTGGATGCAGTCTATCGTTTACGAATGATTGGACTGTTGATGATTCCTAACAAGGATGAAACAACTGTACAGTGGTTGCACGGTTTCCTACTGACAAGTTGAGCTTTGATATCACATGGTGAATTATTCCGTAAAAATTAGTTTGAAATCAGAGCACTGTTTGACCCGTTCTTTATATACTGCTTGCCCTTCGCTAACATGACACGTCTCGTCTGTACTGCTGGCTACAGAAAAAGGGTGTGGATGACGACTACCAATGCCGCCCCATTTGAAATCCATTGTGACAAAGTAGCACCATGATGGATTGCGTTCCGATCAGTATTGACAGAGAGCCATCAAATATTTTAGGATGTATCTCGTCAGACCACAATGTTTGCAATCTCTCTTGGGGTGATTGGGGATGAATACGGGACTATCAATTTTTCAGTTGATTTGAGCATTTCACAACGCAGACGGATTGAACGTCTGTTAACAATAAAATGACAGATTCGAGGAGCAGATTCCCAGTCATTTTGGTGATAGACCGAAACTCGCTGCCGTCCGGCACGTTTACAAACCTGACGTAATGACACTTCATGGGGTTCTGTGCCATTGCACATTCCAGGGTTACAAATTCCAATTCGCCCCTTCCTTTGAGTAGCGCGCACTACTGGCTACAGGGCATGCTCTGTGCACTACACTCATACAATAAGCATGTCACAAAAAACTTAATCCATGTGATGAAACTACATTTCAGCATATCAATCAGTTCTCACAACGGAATAAAAATACTAAGTGAATCATTCAGTGCGACACATGTTTTTCATTGAGATAATAAGCAGAAGGAATATCAAAATCGGTTTTTCTCCAACTCCAATTGTAGCTTGGGTTATGTGTTCAATTTCGATGAGATCAAATCAGTTGGAATTAGCTAACAAAATGTTATTACTGTTAGTCGCCGAGTTTTGCTAACAACGATTAGGATAAAAGTCACATAAAAACCGAACATAAGAACTTCAAATCAGGGACATTATTGGTAAAGGAGCAAACCTTCCTAACTGGAACTGCGGACTGGTCGCCTGTGGTCGCGGAAGTTTCCACAGTCACACGTTTAACCTTGAGCACAACGTCATCCGGCTCCTGGTCGTTTTCCGCGGGTCCATGATCGGCCGGTGGCCCATTGTCAATGGAATATCTTTGTCGATCTTCCATGTTTTCCAGAGTGTTGGTAACGTAACCAGAAGGAATAGGTTCGAGTTGCAGGAACCCAAATGATATCTGTTGCACAATCATGGGATGATAATTTTTCGGTTAAAGAGAGTGACAAGTTACAACCTTCTAAGATTTTCGACAGACAGTTTTCGAAAATCGGGTCGAATATGTTTAATTTGTTTTTGTTTATTTTCATCGAATCCCTGATTTGCAATTCATGATTAGATAGCCGAAAATGGTGCAGATAAGTTGATCGTTTCTCGTCACACACATACGTAGCCTTCAGGATAAATAATTTTCAACTGATTCTATGATTCATAAAACTAAACGGTCTGGATAACGAGAAAGTATGTTTGCATTTTTACTGTTCATTTGTATTCTAAATGAACTCCTACTGAAATGTCTGACAACGTGGACCCATTCCCGAGAACAATTGGTCTACGTTGGCAATCTACGATAATTGTTATTAATTTTTTTTCTAGTGAAATCCTACTTGTACCAAGTATAATTTGTGCAAATGAATATGGAACAAACGTGTGACTGGAAAATCAGGGACCCATTAACCGCTTCAAAAAAGGGGCAAATGCCTTTTTGTTTTCGTTCTAGGCTTCCCACAGCCACGTCATCCAACCGATGATTGCACGTGTTCATTAATGATGGCATGTTCAACTCACACACACCCCCGGGTGAAATTACATGCCCCGTGCTCGGATCTAACAAATGCATTGTTTTTACACGCTTTCATCACCCAATCGAATGTTGAAAATGCATTCGTTTATTGTAAACTATATGTATTGCTATATTTAGCCAGCGGTATACTTGTAGAATGACTGAAGTGATTACATATCAAACAAAATCTCAGGTTGTAATTTCGTTTTAATGTTTCGGTGAGCATGTTGCTCGATAGATAATTGGGTTGTGGCATGAACGAAAGCACACGAGATAACATTTCCGGTTTGCTTCAGGCAGCGGACATTCAACCAGCGTGGTTGAAAAAATCATGATCCGAGGAACTATTATTAAACAATAAAGTTTTCCCGGGAAAATTCTAGCAAATGTAAAATTGACGCGATTGCAAAACGTTCTCGAGCTCGGCAGGATTCGAATCCCGTGGATAGACGTGACCCACGAATCTAAGCCGCCTATGCTCTACGAACTGAGCTATTAGGCCATGCCGAATGGTGTTCGTACGGTTCACCTAGGGGTCAGTGACACAATTAGACTACTTTGTTTTCCAAATTCTGATCGATAAATGAAGCAATTAGGTAAAAATTTTGTATGTGGTTAGCGATGTCCCACTGCTAGAGTGAGCAAATGAAACAAATAGCAAAATCATATGGTGGGTTTGAAACGATGTCGGGCTCAAGTTAGGTAAGGACTAAATGAAGATATTCGAAAATTCGTTTGCCAGTCTTTATGAATCCCGGCAGGACCTATGAAACCACTGGTCCCTAGGCGTGAACAGAAAAATAATGACCGGTTCACAAGTGGTGGCGTGAATGCGGACAGAATAAATCACACAACACGGGCCAGAAGAAATGTTCGCAAAGCATCGATCTTCGTGTTTGAGCCAGGAAAAATAAGGTCTTTTGGAACCTGGTGCCAACAGAAATTTATAAACGAATACAAATAATCAGTTCATAACAGAAAACTTCCATTGATTGGCTGCTCGAAGTTCCTTTGAACACCTCATCTAGTTGCTGTGTACGGATATCAAATCTAATGGAATAGCAAGCTAACAGGGCTGGTCGACATCCGACTAGCAAGGAATCTATATGCTCCGGATCTGACCTTTCAAGCAGCGTAATAACTGGAATCTGTTTTAAATCTATGCTAAACAACGGTTGAAGAAGTGATTTAGTTTTGCACAACATTTTCGAATCCAGTTTATAGCCCGAATAGTGTTTTCAATACCGGCCATCGATTTGTCCTAAAGTAGTGTGCATACCTCGGAAAACTGGTTGCACGTAACTAGGCGGCGATCAGACAGCGAGTATCAAGCGTAAAACATAAAGCATAGCAAAAGACACTTTCCTTGGAACATTATTTTTGTACACCAGTTGCGGTATGGTTAGAGGTGTTATTTTATTATTCTTTTGGGCAGGATTGTGCAGTTGGATAATCAGGCCACATAACCGCTAAGGCGCGCTAAACGGGAAAGTAACCGAAAGTCATCTGCCAAAAACCTGGAGTGAAATAAAGCCACTTAAGTTCGCACTAAGTTAGACGCGATAATGAGATGAGCGAAATTGGATTTCCATTTAACGGTAACGTGTTTGGCGAATTTTGGATTCCGTTCAGCTGACAGATGCTCAGTCTGCTTGATCACCGGCAAAATTTTCAAATGACTCTCAACAAGAATGGAGGACAATTTCTTTGAAGCAAATTATTCCCTGGCTTCAGCAAAATAATCCTACTCGACAGTGTATATTACAACAACTTATACGTCAAGTATGCAACCAGCTGGACTGAAATCTATCTTTCCTTTTTTGAAATCAATGCGTGTCAGTTCTGAAATGCTCAATCGATTACGATTCGGGCATCTAAGTGAGAAATGAAGAACAAATAATATTGTAAACGCATACTCGTTATGGAACTTCCAATGCCTTCAAATGAAACTGGCAGTGGCCAGGCGATTATCGCCACGCTTTCCAACTTGAGGGTGGAGGATTCGTGCCTTCTCACTGCAGTTCAGCATGGCCACCCCGTACTCCTCAGTTTCCCAAGACTCCCCTCCTTTATCTTACGTCTTATTAATATAATAAGCAGTATATGTATGCAGGTTCGGATCATTTAGTTTACGAACTAATTCACCATGCGATATTAATGCACAACATTTTCATCTTTTGCTACTCTTGTTAATGAAATAACAGCGGATCAAATTTTCATGGAAGAGGTGGTAGTCAACACTGGACTGCCAAATGCAGAACTTGCCCAACGTTGGGGGTACTCAAACTCGCGGTCTTCAGGTCCAAATCTCACGACTCTAAACGTTTGGTCCTCGGTGGGAATCGTCAACAGTCCATGTCCATCGCGCCTCAACTAAGATGTAAAACACACGCAAGCCATTATGAGCCGAAGACCTGAAACATTATGTCCTTCGGTTAGGCGAAGGAGTCATCTATCGATGAATGCCGACCGCCATGTGCCAACAGCTCGTGGCCTTGCAATTCTGTAACTGACGTGTTACCTAGTGGGATTAAGTTAAAAATTCCGTTTTCAGCCAGCCCAGTACTCATAAAATGTTACTGTGTCGTCATACTCCACTGAACGATCAATTAATCCGCAACAGGTTGATGCTACTTGCATGCATTCCCGTGACAGCCAGAGAGAAATCAAAAGAAAATTGATAGGTGAATGGATAAGAATGCCGCACCCCGGGAAAAAGCAGATTTGATTATTAATAGCGAACAATCTACTGACTAACCAAGGTTATTGAACAATCCTAAACGTGGGCATCGAGCCATCCCAGTTGAGTAACAAACAGGGCACTTTTTAACCATTCAAACTGACCTTGAAACATAGTATTCCCATGGACAAAAGAGCGGTCAGAAAATCTTTTCTATTTTAACCAAAACGCAACTAGGCCTAGATTGGTATTCCGATTACCCATTCGGTTGCGTTACCTAATTTCGAGGACGAGAAATTTTGGATCATTTGCGGTAGGAAACAAATTTTACCGGAAGCCAAGTAGCATGGAACATTTGCCGGTTTGTTGGATCGGCAAATTTGGACTAAACTGACGAATCGCCATACCAAAAACATACTCTTGCATTGCCGATCTGCCGTGGTCAAAGCTTTTGACGGACGCCTGGTGTTACGCAACCCCCTGTTCAGTGGAACATGAGAAGTCAATCGCTTGTAGTCATTGACGTAACGACGCCAATTAGGTCCCAGTCGAACGAAATGCACGATTAAATAGGAACTATTCAAGCGATGCAGTTTTGTCTCTCCCAACTACCGCAACCCCTTTGCAGACCATAATTGAGGTCTAGGTGAATAATAAAAGTTTAACAGTTCGATCAGAGACACCAACAAACGAGCACCTGTTTGATCCCCGCTAGCTGTTCTAACTTTTGTTTGCAAAAACCGCGTATGGATTATCCTTTCCATGCGACGAATTTTCGATCGATTCTGCTCAGCCATTGGACTGTAACACGTATAACATGGTGGCTGAATATTAGTGAATTTTCTGATACTCTTACAAACCGAAATTACGGATGTTCCGTTCTTTCAGTTGACTGACATTCGTGCTTGTCATTATCTATTCTTCTTCTTCTTACTATTGGGAAAGAAGTCCGATCTGGTTGACTACTAACAAGCGTTTATAAGTTGTGGTCTCGTGTTTTTAATGTTTCAATGGTCACAGGAACACAGATAGTCCATAGGCAGTTTCTTTGTCGTCCAGTCCTACGTTTCCTCTAGGGTCAACCGATGCATGCGGGGTTCATACATAAACATTATACCTAGAAAACTAGAAGTATAAATTCATAATGCAATTTCGCATGGGATTCATTTTGTAAACCGTGGCAATTTTATTCGATGATCTGTTTTATTGAACAGTTAACGATGAATCGGAATTTCCTGAGTGTCCGACTTAGGTCACATTTCAATTCCAGATGGGATAATGACACTCGCAGTTAGTTTTGCGCTGCAGTTTCTTGAAAGATACAAACACGGTGTCACAGACTATTTATTTAAGTAGGCAGTAGTAATCACTAGTTTCCTGCTAGCCCTGCAAGCAAAAAATAATATAATGGCCCTTAAAACTGCGAACGGTTTTCGTGATGCGTAAGCAGCCGTATCTATTTTTGTTCAAACACTAACAGTTTCCGATGGGCCACTTGTAATTTACCATCACAACACAACAGAACGCTTATTTAACACAGTTCTCTGAGAGTGAGCTGCAGTGGTCAATAAGAACAGGCTGTAGCATTTGAAAGTACAGCTCACTTATTCGCATGGTTCCATCGTCGTCTTTAAACCTGTTCGTGATTTGTCAATTGAAAGAGCTCAGGGAAATTTTGCAGTTTCTCTTAACTTTGCTGTGTTTGCCTTTTCCGATTTTACCCTGCCCTCACTTCTCGGAAACCCGAATAACTTTTCAGTGCTCAGTCGTTTTTTCTGTGAGAAGGAAGTCATTCTTCAACCGGGCGATGCCGAATGCCCCCAATCCACGAAAAACATGTTCACATTTCACCTGAAATAGATTCACGATAACACATTTCTAATTCCTTTCTGAATATCTTTTCCGATCATGTGACCGTATTCTCCCGTTTCGAGAGGGGAGAGGCAGTATTGGTCTACACTTCATTTCTTTTCTTCCAGTATAAAGTTCAGCTAAATGGCGATTCACATATGTTATCTGTTATAGCGTATTAGTCTGGATTGCTTTGATTGTTCGGCATAGTCATGACAACGAAAAATGCACTATATGCTCTTACATGTTCTGGGAATAAAGACAACGTTATCGTCCCAAAATGGTGCACTTATCCATTTGTATAGGTCAGTAAACAGTTCAAGACTATTACATTTTGTTTTTCTCATTTTGTCTTCTAATTTTATCAGGTCAGAACGAAATCAGAAGGGATATGCGCAAAATGGTGCATGCCATTTTGAAGTGGCATCGCTTTTCCCGATGTGTTTATGCTTCTAAATAGGGAGTTCCAATTGTTCCTGAATCATTCGAGCAAAGTGTTCGAAATCCAAAAACTGCATAGTTACTCAAAGTGATATTTTTCTCCAGTGGATTCGAACACGAATGCCGTTTATATTCCGTGGCTTGTAGTGGCCGAGTAAGCGAGAAGAGTTCCATCCCTAACAGAATTGATCATACCATTAGAACTTACTTTATGATAGTACGTGGAAAAATATATGGTGAATACACTTCAAAATTTACGTGACCTTCTTCTTTTGCACAACTCAAGATACTTTTGGCATCCGTTCGATTATTCCCACTTTTACCAACCGGATCGATAGCATCATAAGTCTATTGTTTATTGCTTTTTTAAAAAACGTAATTGCGTTTTTGAAGGTAAGTGGGTAGATATTTTTCTAGGGTTTCTGTCCCACTTGAATTTCACCTCTCCACTTGTCCAGAATTAATCAACAGTTTTAAACTACACTTTGTTCCCGCAAAACCGAGGTAGGATCGTAACTCGTAATCTGAAGTGGCGGAATGGCATTGAGGCCGTTTGTCGTAAAAAGTGGAAAACCCACTTTTTATATTTTCTGTGAAAAGAAGTCTCTGACTTCGCCCAGGTGGTTGGTGGACTGCGTTTTATTGACTTTCACCTTGAAACAATGGGTTTGCGGGGTAACTTTCTTCTCCAGGTCTTCCGGGCGAAGTTCACGAGCTTATTTCTCTATTTGTCAGGCGATCTCCCAATTTCGGTGCAATTCCCCACATGTCTCACAAGAATCCAAAGCTCGCAACAAACTATCCCAAAACGTGTTACATAATCTAGCACGTCCTTGTCAAAGTGGCTTGACCATATCCGCTTGTAATTCGTATACACACTAACGCTAAAAACTTCTATTTGCTAACGACGAATCCAATGGTTATTTTGCTGTTTATTAGTGAGCTCGGTTTCCCAGTAATTTCTAGGACGTTATTTCCGCGTTACTACGTGCTGCTGCTGCTCGGATCTTCATTCTCTGTATTTTTACGCTTTGTTGTATTGCGTCACATGAGAGAGCAGCAAGTAAATAAGTGTACTATTTTCCACCTATCAAATGGTCATGTGAACTACTAACGTGCTAGGTAAATCATTTAGTTGGTTTCATTGAAATTGAATTAATCATGCATTAGAGTAACATCGTAACACAAAACTTATCACACAGCTTGTTACTAAGAAACCATGGAAGCACTGTCCAGTTGCTTTACCTGGCTTGTTAGGACTTGTCAGCAGTTTATTCCCATCACGTCGGTACTGGGACGGGAATCGCGAACGAACGACTTAGTCATTACGCAACCCGGTAGGCGCTCAATGGCTATTGAGCTTCGCCACAAGGTGACATTGCATCTATCTGTGATTGGTTTCCAGGGCTACGATTCACTACTTCACAACAGTTGAATCCCACTGGTAGAAGACTTCACTAAAGGTTGCCCAAGTATAACAAAGGCCTTAAACATGGCCTACTGAGTTTGACTACTTGGCGAATGCTAGTAATAGGTGATGAACTGTCGAACCGTAATTACTCGCACACGGTGGTTCAGCAACCAGCCACGTTTGATTTTCAAAAAGATATAATTAGACGTGTGATAGTGTTCCGTAAGGCAAATCATATTAGGAAATAATAGTTCTACTTCTATTATTCTTGCCCAACCGTTGTCCTGTGAATTGCTTCTACAAGTCTTGCCGAAACTGAAACAATTTCCATTCCAACAGGCAGCAGCAAAAGAAATCAAGTAATCACGTTCCCATTCTTTATATTCAACAAGAACTGGTAAATCTTTCAGCTAATGCGCCGCATACTTCCGAGTTGTCTAGTGGGCGAATAGGTCGGGAATTTAGATGGTATCCAATTTTGGCCAACTTATGCATAACTTGACCATGATGCAACACTTGTTATTTACGAAGAACGAAGTGAGATTAATTCGCGGGACTTTGGAATTTGAAATGCTAGGAAGCCGAAATCAATAAACAGTGGTTATCGACGGACCTCCCAGTGTCGTTCAACAATATTTACGTTGTCAGGATGTGGCACCTAGTGTCCTTGAGGTGAAATCGCTTTTACCTCCCACTTCAAGAAGCTTGGTTAAAATCCACTGTGTAGGTATTTTCTCTAATTAACGCACCATGGTAGGAAACATTTTTTGGACAGAATCAGGATTCAGACTGGATCGGATTTGATGTGAACCATACCATCCTCCCAAGTGTGCCTTAATCCGATAAACATCGAAATGAATCAAAACCACCCTACTTTGGAAAACATGTTTTTCAAATTCTGACTGATTGAAACACGAAGCTTCTTTCAAAGGTAGAGCAGGCTTTTCAAGGTGGCTGCTTTCTCAGAATGAGTGGAATATCTTCGTCATTAGAACAACGAAATTTATTCGATCTGAAATGGATTTTTTCATCCCCTGCTAAGGATTTTTCAATTTTCTTCTCGCAAGAGTGAACGATTCGAGGGGAAAAACGAAAGTGGGACAACATTATCAGAGAAATTCTTCCTAGAAATGATCGTTTTATAAGCATTTTTCAGGTAATCATTACATGCCATTCATTCATAAACAAAGTTAAGGGGGTCTTAGATTGAGCCGTTCAGTAATTTCTGTATTCGCTCAAGATAATTATATTCCCCGTTTTGTTCGGCAGCTGATTCATCCTAAATACCTGGTAAAACTTACGGCGTTGAGGCGTCATTCAATTCTACGTGGACAAACAAGTTTTGTAATAATCCATAATAGGATTGCAAGAAAGTATTTCTGTTCTGAAGTTTTAATCTGAATATAAATAACTTCGCGATCACTTTTGCATAAGATTGATTTGCTCCCGGAAGTGTGTGCTCCTGGCAAAGTTTATTCATTCCGTGTGATATGAATGGTTAGCTTGTTTGGCCTAAAAAAACTGAAAAGTTTAACCGAAAAAGTTTTAAATCGACTAACATTTTTAAACCGGTTCCATGTTCCCTATACTGTGGTATCAAAAGATTTCATTGCTTCCCCTCACGGCGTCATTGTCACGATAACAATGCAAGAGCTTAATACACCGCCCCTAAATGACCTTGACACAAGGTCAGCTTCGTTTCCCATTTTGATCTCGTCTGGCCGAGCTGACATTTCCATGCAGAAATGCAAGCGAATCTTTCAGTTTTATATGACATCCACTTTTTTTACTAAGTTGCTAAAATGTGCCTCATTTTATTCGTTCTTATTCTTGGTCTTACCGTATAAACTGTCAAGGATATTAGCGTCTAGTGCTTTGAAGACCCACCTCATTGTCAAACTCTGACTGATTTTTTCATTCATTTCAGAAAAACTGATGAAGCTGCCAAACGATCAGTTGTGATTATATTCGGAGACCAAATGGAAAACTTTTGGGCAGGATTTCAGTTTCGGACTGTTGGTGCTCAGAAGGAATTGATCACACCTGCATGTTTTAACAACCAGGCTCGTGATAGGGCTCATATTCTTCCCCCCCAAGGATGTTTACGAAATGGGGTAGGAATAAAAAATTGTACACACCCCCTTTTTCCCTCTAGAGCAAAATATCAGGTAAATTTTCTACTTTTTGGTCCAACCCGTTAAACAGTTTGAGAAGCAGAAATGGAATCGACAAACCTGCTCGTCAGATCACGTTAAGTACTAGTTACACAAAAACTATTCTTCTTTAAACTTTACGCCAGACTGTTAGGTGTTAGTAAGGAACCGAGCTTATTTATATGCAGCCCAATACGAATAGTGCCAGATAGGCAAGCCTTTCCGCGAGATTTCGTTCAAAAACATCTTTTTTGGTGAAAATAAAGTTTGTAACTTAAACCTCAAGCCTGCTGATCAGAATCACAAAAGCCAACATCCTAGGCTAAGATAAATTTTCTGCGTCTTCGAAGAGCTCATTTTAGGGAAAATAATCAGTCGCTTGATGACATCATAAGTATAACTGATGATTCATAGAGCACTAGTATGAATTGTACGGTGTATGAAATGCAGAATACCAAGCGGATGGACAGAACCACGGAGGGTGGAAACTCCTGGTTGTTAAACTTAAGTAAAGTAGACATAAAAAAATCAGCAATGACAACTACGGTGGCAGCAAAGGTCGCATTGTTTGGCACTCCCGATCCATTTGCTGTCTCCCGGCCGAACATACCCGGTCTCCGTGGGAGTTCCGCGCTTACTCGCTAACAGTGCATTCCAGGTGACTCGAACAACGGTTTTAAAGCTACGGTACAACATTACATCAGCAATTAATTTTCGGAAGTCGACCAAAGATGTACTGTGATATTTATCGTTCAAGCTTTCCATCGTAGGTGCAGTAAACTGAAAGCTATAGGATCAGATCAGCTGAGAAACGACAAAAAATTGAAACAGATGAGGCAACCCATTCCTGGACTGCTGAACTACACTCAATTTTGTCTTGGCCCTATCACAGATGGGGACGGCCGTCTGTCAGCTTATCTACCGAGTTCTGTTTTAAAAACCCCTAAAAAATGTCACTTTTGATTAACATAGACTGTAAAGATCTGTTTTCTTTTTCCCGATATCCGTAATGGATTTATGTGCACTGGATTCAACAACATGATGTCCAAATGCCATATTTATGAGGCTCACACGATCGTTCATTACAAACTGCGGTTTGTTCTCACACCTAGAACTAGGAAAATACATGTCCGGCATTTAGCAAGAAAATGTTTGTTGTCTGTTGCATGGTGTAGCTTGATCGTTCATCACACAATCACAAAATAATGCATATTGTGACATATTTTTTCAATTTACATTGAGATATTTGCTCGTTTTTCAAATATCTGTAATTTTTGTATCTCAAAACCACGGAAAGACTTTCATAACGCCAGTTAGGGCGTTCTGTCTCTTCCACTGGTAAGTTATTTACAGGGTCTAATCCAGTTACCATTTACCATTAGAATGATGATTGATCAGAAGTGAATTTCCACTTTCGCCTGTAGCTTTCGATGGCCGCGTCCACGATACGTTCGTGTTAGAATAATCTGTCAATGAGTGGTACATCGCTTTTTTGACTTCTGATTGTCAGGTTGACGGTCGATTCATATAGAGTTTCGCAAGTACATCCGGCTTCTAGTATCACCTCACAACAGTGGAACATACGTTTATCAAAAATGTATCACGTGTCACTTCTGTTATTCCCTGACTCCGAAGATGCCATGTGTTTGACACTGGTGTCTATTAAATAATAAATGCATATGTACGAAGTTTTCCCGAGATTACAATCCCAGGATAACGTTACCATTCACTACGTTAGTATGAATTTTTAATGGGTGAAATGAACTTGTATTAAGTCATTTGTTTTGTCACATGATAAAACGACCAATAATAAATTTCAGAAAATACCAATAGAAAACTGTGTTTCTCAGACATTTCAGACATGATTTCAGATCAGGTTTCTTTGGTTGCATGGGACAAATATGTCATTATCTTAAGCGGATAGATTTTGCAAACTAGGAGAATTGCTTATTTGTTTCCGTATAATTGAATGTCTACCCGGTGTGTACACGGCAGCGGATTGAAATCGGACGGCATTGCAAGCTGGCCACATTTGTTGTCTCTGTGGGGCATGGATCACCTGTCCACAGTCGCGACAATGCATTCTCCCTAACGTTAGTCTCCCTACAAACCAACCCATCAAAGGCAATTAATCTGAGCTACACGCACGCGTATCGGCAAAATGATCAACTCTTAGACACGCGAACTCAAATTCAACAATAAAGTGACAGCCGAAAACAGAGTGATAATATACTGTGACCGTTGTGATCGAGAAAATTCCGTCCTGTTTCGTTAGACGACCGTGGCAATCGATAGGGATCAAACAAAGCGGGTGACGTTTACCACTGGTGACAAGGGATAGCAAACTGTTATGAATATCTTTTGCTCCCGTGTTTTGGGTTGTCGTAGCCTGATTATTATTCGACTGTGAACTCGGCTGTCACGTTCCCTTAACGTTCAGTCGCCAGTGAGTGCGTGTATGTTACACTGTTATATTGTCACAACTGCGTCTCAAATGTCCGCTTAAATTTGAGTTCTACAAATATATAAAATAACCAGGATTCGGGGGCGATGTGCAGGGAAAACTTTCAAATTTGTTATGGTGCTTAAGCAGAAAAGCAGATGGTGAGAAATGCTGAAAAATCAATAAGTGTTGAGTATAACCCTCAGGCCATTGATTGCGAGACATGTTTTGATTGTGCAAGTGTGTTATCGAATACTTTTGAGTACCGTTACCCTGGCGCATAAAACAAACGCCGTCCTTACGACGTGAACAAAATATAACATGAAAGAATCATGCAAACTGCTTGGCATCAAGCCATGTGCTGTCCATTTGACTTGGCAAAGAGGCATCTCACGAGAAAAAAACTAAACAATGTGCAACCATGTGCATCATTTTGTCCGTAAGTCTATTTTTAGATTAACAAACAAATCCCGAGTATAATAACAGGACTAAAGTACTTTGCGCTTACGAATAACGGAACTCCAGTTCTGGGCTGGGATCACCTTACTGTTTGGTCGCAATCTGATTTCACCATTATTTTTATTCGCCTTGGTTTACGTTCGTAGATAACGCCAATAATAAATCTGATTGGTTTTTATTCTCCACCAGATTTATGCGTTCCTGCATCTCATTGGTGTTCCATTCCATCCAGAACAAGATCTCTAGTTGACTGACATTTATCGTCCTCCCAATAAGATATCCGTTTTGGCATTGTTTTTCACTAACATACATTCGATGTTCACGAAAATGCGACATCTATATCTGGTGGTCAATCGTCCAATCCTTGTTCATACTTAGTGATTGAAAGATGAAAATGTGTACACTCAAATGTCCATGTAAGACAGTATCGAGTTCACGCCCTAGTTTGGGGCAGTCGATATGCATTGCTGATAATTACTAGCGTGAACTAAACACGAATACTGTGCTTTATGGTAGCTAGCGTTTAGCTGGGTTTTGATAACCCAAAAAGCCCATGTTTATGTAACATGTATTGCTCCAACATTAACGCCAAAAAAATGATATTTGTTACCCTGGCATGCTCCCTGAGCTGATTTCTAGTGGACCGCCACGAACGACTAAGTGACTGGCGACTATATAAAAATACACTGTTGTCAGCAGTGCACCGCGGTATCTAAGCTGTAAGCGAGATGAAAGTAGACAAATAGCTATCTATCAAATCTGTGTAAAAGCATTAATGCTGAACAATTCAACAAGGGGAAACTAGCCTATAGACAAGTGTTTACCTCCAGCATCTTGGAACAAACATCGGCAATGTAACGCACACACGACTGTCACCTAATTCTTCCTATCAGATTTGAGTAATGTTTGATGACAATATGTCTTCTAAGCAGTATTTCCATTGCATACTGCGAGAATGTAAAGATCCCGGTGGACAAATGTGGCAAAACAGTGATGAGCCGATCGATCTGTGACGTTGCAACCTTCTGTTTGACGACGGGTTTAGTTAGTTTTATTGATCAACCAGTTAAGTTTAGTTTTAGGGTATGCATTAGTCAGTGCTCTTATAACATTGTAATGCTTGTTTGAAGTCGAATTCGACACAACAGTGTTTCCTCTTCTCTGTTGATTTGTAACTGACTTTCTCGTTTGAACTTTTCATACATTAATCTCCAAAGCATCGCCAGATAACTGGAAACGATCGTGTTGTAGTCTTTTCGAAAAAACCAACTGACATTTTTTCAGAGATGCAAGCAAATCTATATCATGAATTTCTTTTCATCGACAATTACACTCATCTATCTGTTTGTATTCTTGACCGTGCAATTTGTAAGCACGGTTTCTTCGTCGGTTTTCCCACAAACCGTATAAAGTTCGCGACCTTCGATGGGTAACACTCCGTTTCGATCAAATTGAAATATGAATAGCTTTTCCTATCTTACCGAATTATATTTTGTCTTTTATAGATGATCAATGCCTTCCAACTATAGGGTTGCAACCACTCGATGTGTGCACTTTTACACTCAATAATGCTTCGTATACGATGAGATCGCTCAAAAACTTTTATAGTTATTACTAGAATCACTATTATTGTAAGCCCACTCTCTTCAAAATTCATCGCCAAAGCACCGTCAAGTAATTTCCGATTTTTTGCAATTCATCTACCTCGCATTTGTAGTTGCATTTGCCGCAAACAAAACAACACGTAAATTCTATGTTCACCAAAAATTCCACTCAGACACACATTTTTACTCGGGCGTCTTGAAGAATCACAACTGGCCGAGCCAAATAACGTTTTTCAATTCGATAGCCTCAATAACGCCTAAAACATTGTCCCTTGTCTTCTGGCCGAGCGTTTGCAATTTATCAATGCCACGAGTCAAACTGGAATTGCTTTGCTCGAGACATTCGCTGGGAACACTTATGACCAATAGGAGAATTTAAACAGAAAATCGGATGATATTCGTTCAAGTGTGAGCGGATTGCAACTGCTGACGAAGTCGATTTCTATGAATATTTCCTGAGTGTATGCGAAAAATGTTTTCGTTCACATTTGACTAGACAGTTCGACCATGGTACGGCTGAAGCACATGACAAGAGATGACAAATCTTTCGGAGTTTTTTGTATGGAATAAATCAAGCTCCATCAAATGGGGATTTTCATTGAAAAAAGTGCGCGAGTATTTTCCGTTGCCTGTGCAAACCAGTCCCATGTGCCAGTTTTGAAAACTGCATAATCTATGCGTTCTAAATCCCGATCTGACTCCGTTTGGCCACATTTCTCAGCCATGTGAACACTAAATGGCATTTTGGTTGGATGATTTTTTCTGTCCATCCGTAGCCAGAAATAAAGGACGAACAATGCCGTGATAAATATGAGTTTGCGAATATAAACATAAATTTACGAAAAAGCAGATATTCCATTAATTAGTAATTTGTGTTATTTGAGTCACTAACGGATGCGATTTATTTACGCCAACAAAATGATATCACGCAGATTTCACTGCATTCGAATTGATTTAGTGTTAGTGTAGCATTTAGTCCGACAATATTAGGCGGCGTGAATATGAGCGACCAAAATATGTCGATTTTCGGTGGACCCATGACGATTTTCCCTCTAGAATCGCTGTTGACAAATCCTAACTGGCGGAAGAACGCGTTTCACATTGCGCTGTTCTACTCGACCAAACACATTACGGCCCGATGAATTTTCTAAAAAAAAACAAGGCTAAAAATACAAAGTCTGTCCAAATTGATTTGTTTGTTTCTAACGGTAGACGGTTGCAGCTCTGTCAAGAAAACTATTCCAAAACAACCCGGGAAACTGTTCGTATTTGTTTTTACCAATTCCGGGCCCTTGGAAAATCGCCTTTTTTGCCCCAAGTAAAGGACCACCGAATATTTTCACCTGTTGATGCATTTCTTTATCTCCGCCAAACTGACCGGATCCTCGATGAGTTGTGACCCCAAAAATATCATATGAGATGAATCGAGTGAAGGATGATTTTCCACCATCAGTTTGAAGTGATATCCGATCGGCTGCGGTCTAGCGGATTGGGCATGTGTATCTCCGAAATAGAATCGGAGGTTCGAATCCCAGATGTGTCGGTAGATTTGTTGGTATACTGAATCCCGTTGACGTCCGATTTGTTTCCACAAGTAGACTAAAGAGATCTTGTGGTCTTGTGTCAATCCACTTTCACAGTCATAGTTGACAATTGCACTCCTTACTCTAGGCGTGGGTTACAATGAGGTATTCCTTCTACTGCATTTGTGGTTCGAACATATTATAAAGAATACTTGGGTAAGTCGTCAGCCTGTCTGTCGATGCCGGCATAGCAACCGACAGCGGGCAAATTTTTGATCAAACAAGTGCTCTCAAAGTGCAATCATTCAGTTATCTCTGAAACCATATAAGCCAGCTGATGCTTCCTAGATAACCTAACGGAATGAGCACAAGGAATGTTTGCAGTCTCACAATGAACATCTTTTTTCTTGCATATGGCATCTTGCTTTTGTACGTGATACTCGAAAGCAAAGATATCCCAAACCGAATATACCTGTGCGCGATGCGCACTGACATTGCTGCGGCGGTCGATCTTGAAACGTTAATGATCTAAAACCCAAGACCAAAAACTAGAATGTTGAAAATACGACGTTGAATTTTGACGAAATTTCATTGGGATTCCAAGTCGCTGCATGACCACAGCTTTGTCAGTTACATGTATATATACATATGTATTATATATATATATATTTGATTCAAACCCAATCTAGATCCTCCCTCTTCATTTATTGTTTTGTCCTTAGGTTCCAACAGATGTCTTTTTGAAACGAACATGTTGAGAAGATTCAAGCATCATGAACAGTCATTTCTAGCATTCTTCATCATTTGTTTCCCTCGTTTTTCATTTGTTATGGCAACTTGAGGTCTTTCGAAGCGGACCTCCCGACGGATTCATTGCAGTTGGTTGTTTTTATCTATTTTCTTTCCTATCCCCTCCTGCTTATGCTTGTTTGCCTGAACTGGTTGGTCAGAGCACTGATTTTTACTTTTCCTAATCCGTAGGGTGCTCCAAGCTTCAATCCTATTCATTTTTACACGTCTTTCTGATCCGAGTTCCGGTTCACTTCTTCTCGAATAGATCCGAATAAAAAATTTTACTGTTTGCTTCCGGATTTGGGGAGTAAACACAACAAGCAGAAAAATACGCGGATGTTTTCTGAATTCCACGAATTTTTATTTTGTTTGATTGAGCCCCCATTGGGCGCGGCCCAAAAAAAGTAAAACGTTTTCTATCTTCCAATTTCGTCACATACATACATGTACACAGGTCTCCCCTTATAAATCGAAATGCAGTCAAATTTCTGAGCTATGATTACTTAGACTCATTCGATGGTAAAATGTCCTTGAGGAATAGCTAGCTGAGATAAGCGCATCGTAGACAAACCATACGGACAGATGATAACTCCAAATTCGAACTTCGTGATCGATGCATGAACCGGCACAAAACCGCGACGTTCCAGATCCCAGACAGCTTTGTTTTCATTTTGACAATTTTAAGGAATAGCCTATTCGTGGAAATCCACGGGCCTGTGTTGCAACGAGTGTCGGAATTATGAGATGAAGTTCCGAATGACAGCAAATTGCACTAGCAGGAAATCACAGCACGCGCTTGACCTGAGATTTCCTGTTGGACATGTAATTTCACAATGAGACGTCGTAGTGGACGATTAGTTGGAGATAAATACGGAGACAAGTTCTACTTCCCGGATTGGTTTCATTTTGTCGTTGTTTTTACATCCTTCTCAACCTCTACAAGATAGGCCGAGGGATAATTTGATGGAGCTAGAATTGGTTTGTGCTCGTCTGCAATGCCTGTCCAATTGGAGGGAATTTCCGGCACAAATCAACTGGAACCGGATTTCCATTCTCACGTACATCGCATAAACTGTTCGTGGATGCGAAATTTGCGCGGTGACATAGTCCAGACATACAACCGTGCGATAGGCCAATGAATTGGTCATCTGTGCACGCTCTTAACGATCTCGAATGAGACTCTTGTGCCAACTTAAGGTATGGGGATGGGTGAACGGGCGAAAAGTATATCGTACATATATCTCAGAAAAGACAATAGCCGTGAAATCGATAATACGTTTCTTCACTGGCAGGGTGGCGGGAGTTCCGGCAATCCATCCGTAACAGCGGAACTCTTGTTGGTCTTTTCTTTCGTTAATGAGTTAACTAGCCACATTGACGAGCCACAGGCGAATTTCAAGTGACGTTTTATTTCAAAATCTCTCTTGGCTAGTTCAGGGCACCATAACTTACCAAGAAATGAGGAATCGCCGTTCAAGATTAACACCCATTTTTTGTTATTCGTTTGCTCATGAAAGAGTCTCGGCCACCTGTTTTGTTGTTTTGAGCTTTCCTTCTCCTGGCATCGTTGTGCAATCAAATGATAATTGCCTCTGAATTTTTCATCTGATCATGGGTTAGTCTGTATTCAGACCATGAGAATCATTTCTATAGCAATCTGTCATAGAAAGTAATGTAATTTGGTCATCACTACTGAAAACATGCTATCCTATTTGCAACCAAAGTGAGAACAGAAGTGCACAACTGTGTTTGCATATCATTGCTCGGAAATATCTCTTGTAGCTCGGTTTCATACCGACAATAAAAGGCAAGAAACATTTCGACAGAGCCAATAAAATGGCGTGTGAAGTCGATTTGTTAATTCGTCTCACTACATTCAGTGCAAGACGCTACCGAAGGGGAAATTGCACTGGCACTTCGTGGTCGGATATCGTTTTTCATTCTGCGATGAGTGGAGCACCTTTTGTGCATAAATTAGCCTCAGACAATATACTAATGAAATCCCTGGGGTTAAGAATCAAATCGGATGTTTTTTTCATAAGCATTCTGATTATCTCGTTCAAATGGAAAATAAATGAAAATTATCATGCGCGGTAATTTACTCCAAGTGAATAAATTCAAATGACCATGATCTGTACCCCAGCCCCCGTTTTCCCATTAGCCAGTAAACCTAAGAGCTTCGCCTTCGCTAACGCCGAGATGGTTCTTTCCCGCTGTGCTATGCAAGCCGGAAGTTGTCCACTACGGTTCTATGGGTTGACAAAGGTCAGTGTTTTCTCCAAGTGATTCTTTTATCGAGAAGAACATCAAAGACACCGACAACTCCTGTTCCACGCGCGCTCTTTTGCATTGTTGTGACTGTGGCTTTCTTCAGACCGCCACCTTTATTTGACGTTTGTCACAAGGCAAGGTAGAATTCGTAAAATTCTTTACCATACTTCAAACAACCCGACCTCAACACACACAACAAGAAGTATACTCATGCAGTGGGGTCGCATTTCCGGTAGTGAATGATTCTCATTTGAGCTTTCTTCAGTCACCTTCGAGGAGATGTATCTGATTCACGCCTTTTTCGATCTCCACAGTTTCTGTCGCTTGTCGAGAGCATGACCATTCCATGTGGATGAGGAGTTGACGTGATTCTTCTACATTGCTCCGACGTTTTAAATGACTTTGAGTGTAAGGTTTCCGGGCATGCTTCACTGACGTGAAGCCCATCTAGGCCGTTAGATCGCTTCGAGCGCCAACTCTAGTCTCGCTGGTTGAGTTGTGTTGAAGATGGGGCAATCAGCAATGGGCCGCTGCCTTACTCTTACCCGCGACCATTGGGGAATCATTGTTTTAGCCTAGAGAGCATTCATTTACAAAGCTATTTATTGATCATTTCTTCTTGGTTGGACAAATGTTTCACCTGCTATCGTGCTTCCCATTGCGGACTATTTCGATGTCCAACTTCCTTCGCATCGTTCAGCTTAGGCATGAACAGTTAGTTTGTTTGAAACCTACCGAATGTTCAATGCACTTCCGTTTGTTCACTGCATACAACAACTATACATGCAACACCCCATCAACCGTTCATCATCCATGGGAACCTACAGTACCTACGATTCAGTGTTTACATTAAACAAAATGGTTAACCAAATTCGCAAAATTTCAATGCGATTGCGATCTCAGTAAACTGTGAAATAACGAATTATTCTTTACAAACTACACACGTGATATATCAATGGTTTAGAATAACCTTTTGATACAATACCCAAAAGTCGTCACTTTGGGTTACTCTTCATTGGTACAGTTTGGCAAATGGAAAATTCAAGTTATTCAACAAAAAACTCAGTTTTTATAACTTACCACAGTCAGCCACAAGACGGCGATGCTATCCTGATCAACTCCAAATATATGAGTAAGACTGGTTGCTCCCGTGTGAACTGCCCGGCCAGCGTATGCCTCATCCGCATACGCACGCTCACAATCGTAGACTGACGGTTTGTCACTCCTGACTGGTCAGACAATTATCGATCGGTTTTGTCGCTGTAAATTTGATTGGTTATTTGCGCATCCCGTGAACCGGAAAGGCAACTCAGCATCGACACACGCACCCAAGCACACCTATTGGAAGAAATCATGAGAATGTGAACCAATTCAAATGGAGAGCATGGATAAGTGTCTACTAACCGTTCGGCAAAAGCCGGCAAGGACGCTTTAAGATGTCATAGTTTGTTTCGCCAGCAAATACTTAGTTGCACAAATATCAAGATCTTGTGAAGTGTAACTCAGACACCAGGCAATCAGTATCTTCAAAACTGCGGTACTTTGTTCTCAACAATTCGACTAATTGCATGACGTTCGCAAAACTGCTCTTTTTTAGGTCAGATGGAAATTCAAAAACACGAATAACAAACGTGTACCAACAAAGGATTTCCCACTACCCCGGGCTGTGTTCGTTTATTGGTTCAAATAATAGATGAAGAGTTTACGCTAAGGTAGGTTAATTCAGCCAAGGCATGCGTTAGAAAATTACCCACACGGATGAAAAAAATGAATTTCGACATGAACCGAATTCACGGGACCATTAAAAGTTTACGAAGCCCGGTACAAAACACCAAACAAGAATAGCAGTTGTCTCACTTGGCAGTTGGCGTGAAAGAATGACGATATTTTCACATGACATGGAAAAGATTATTCGGAATCAAATCTGTTTTGGTGCTGAAAATCCCAGGTTGGTTCTGAAGAAAGATGTTTTAAAGCTGTCTGTGTACGTGTGTAAAGTTTCATATTTGGGAAGTAGAGCACCGTAATCGAGAACCGAAGTCAGAAACGAAACACATAATTAGATTGCAAATAATCCAAGACAAACACGAGGCAATCACAAACGGACGAATACGTTTTGGAACGATATCGGCGGCTGCTGGTCGGTCACTTAGAAACATGGACCGTTGTCAACTACGGTTGTGATAACTTCTCTCATTAGTCCAAATCAGAGGCACGGGGCACAATCATACAATTGATCTATGTGCTTACGAATGGACAGTTATGCATACGTCATTTAATAATAAGCAAGAAAAAAGCAAAAATTGAGGACATAGGTCAACAGCATTGCGTTCGGTATCTGACTGACTAGTTTTTGAACGAGAAGTGCCGGCCTCATACCGATGGATCGCAGACAGCTCGAAATTGCAGCCGATGTGCACTAGACAGTACAATTTGCCTGGCATCAACAACATAATCATTATTTAATGCCAATGTGACTTCATTTTCATGCAGTCAAATCGAAGAAAATGAACGACAAAACTTTGGAACGATTGTTTAAGAAAGTTGATTAGCGCATTTTTACTGGAACATCTTGTCATTGAGATGGTTAGGTGAACAGTTTATCGTTCTCAGATGCGCGGACAAAGTAGTTTAGACTGTATTCCGTTGGTGTGCACAAAAGCATCAATCAAAAAAATGATATCATCTCTTTCGATAACATCGTGAAACATTAATTCATTCGTATTGCATTACCTTCAGGGAACTTTCTGCTTTATATGAAAACTTAAGCAGTTCAGGTATAACTCAAGCTCAGCCGAGGGGCTTAGGTGTTTTACTACTAGAACAACTTTATATATCCGTTTGCGTGTGCGTTTACTCGTGTGTGCATACATACATACATATATATATATATATGTATATATATATATATATATAGAACGGGGCCATGAAAGAAACGCAGTAACAATAATCCATGGTGCTTATATGAATACTTCCTTTATCGCACACCTGCCATTTAATCGAGAATGCCTGTCATAAGTGTAGGAAAAAATAAGTCAGTAATAAATCGCGAACTGTAGTGGTGACCCTTGTTCCTCTTTGACAAACGCCCTACCTAGCCATTCTAGGGCTACGGTGGATGAAAGTGTGCTTGCCGTTCCTATGAATCAAATGGGCGATAAATACATCCGGCTCAGCCAAGCGTTCTCTCATTCCAATTGATTGCGCATCCAAGCCTGTGTCGCATGCAGTCCGCGAACACAGAAGCCATCCTCGCATAGATCAATCGTCGCAAACCAAGACCAGTGATCTTGAAAAGAAAAGCAGTACTATCTGTGTGTCATATGGCATCATGTGGAACCAGTCCAGTTAGGCTAGTGGCTAAGATGTAAGGGTCACATTTGTATACCTCTTAGTTCGGGCGAGGTGAATAAGCACGGCGGATGTTGATTACTACCAAGAATGAATTAGTTCTGTTGGTTTATTGGATTTCCAATTGTGAGCTGAATATCAGAACTACTTGATAGACCGCCTATTAGACAAACCAAATACCCCACTACTTAAACCCAAGGAACTTTGTCCGCTTCAGAGTAATTAGGTTCCCAGTGGTGCAGGATTTAGCGTGATTTTCAGATGATTCTTCGCGAAGCACCAATGTTGTACTCACCGCTAAGAACCAATGGAAGCGCACTATAGTTGCCACAACTCTTAGGCGCGAAGCCAGGATAACGGCTGATCTAAACCGCATAATCACTTGTGTAATCTGCAAACGGAGGCTGTGTCCATTAAAGTTTAGCCGCAAGAACATCTGTCCGATTAGAACAAATGTGAAAGGAGAAAAAACGGTAGTACGGACCCGTAAAGGTCGGTTAATTTTTGATCTGAAACCAATTTTGAAAATACTACCAACAAGTGAAAGTAGTGTTGAAATTCTCAGATCTGCAGCTTTCCTGCTTTTTCATAAATATAGATTATCAAAATCATACGGTCTTTAGTTTGCAAGTTGCTTGATCCCACCGTTTCATTGGTGTTGTTTCCACAAGTAAGCATTTGCTAAGCCCAAACATAAAATCAGAATTAAATTTGCTTTCTGGTCCCAGCCGGTGAACAGGTTGTTTGAAAACCAATCGGGAATCGGGTCAATAGCGACGTGATGCGGAGTAAAATTGGAATGGAATTGAAACTTACTTATCGAACCAAACATTGTGAATTATTGACTCTAATAAGGACAATCAAAAGATAAACAAATCGAGTGGTGAATCACACGGATTTTAACATCGTGTGAATTGCCTACAAAGTTCGGCAACCAGTTTGATCAAACGACGCGGGTGCACCGAAAAGTTTGGCCAACCAGTAAAACAACTCGCAATGGTTAATCATCGGGCCCGGAGACGTGTTCACAGCCAGACGAAATTGTCACCATTCGTTCACTCTCCTTAACACAATAAATTCCGGCCTGACCAACTTCGATACGTGAAAATCCACAATTCAGTATAATGTGCCGTTCAGAATTTTTGATTATGAGAACTGATTTTTACCATTCGGATGTGAAACAGGTGGAAATTGATAAAGTCAATAGATCGAACGATCCGACAGACTGGTAGGTCGCATGCGGTCCGATAAAATTGGTTTGCCCGAACAATGGAACAATACTACCTACCTTTCATTCCATATTAGAATGAAAAGTCAATGCACAATATTGGCTGCTATTGGGGAATTGAAATTTAGGAACACAAAGATCCTCATCTATGAGCGATTGTATATAGGTGTACCCTTTGTGTGTGTGTGTGTGTGTGTGAGTGCGTGTGCGCGTGTGTTTGTGTATGTGTTTGCGTGTGTGTGTGAAATTGGTCGTAGCCTCAAGAGTTCAGATATTTCTCACTTGTTGGCGAATATTAGCTATGTCCGGAGATTCTATTCTTCCAGACCGATTGTTTCTGAATCCACAGAGATGACAAATGTGTACAAACAATTCCATCCGGAGGTTCACTTGTGTTTACGGCATGTCACCCCACCGCCGGTTATAGTAGTTTTCTCTCTCACAGAACTTTCCAGACAGAATAAAATCAATTTATCATGTTAAGTGGTTTCGTTAAGGAGGGGTATGATCAAATCAAGGCATTGACTAATCTGGTTGAGTTTGGTATTGTTGTTGGTTTATGTCTCGCTAGAACACCGTTTTGAATTTTGTTGATTTCGGGTACATGTGTCGAAAAGAAGCACAATGCACATTTTTTTCTATTCAGCTGTTCCTAATTCTCAACGGTAAATCTAGGTAATGTTGTTCTAAAGAAAGTTGGTTGTTTCTGAATTCGGTTGAATCATTTTCTTCTCCGCGCGCACACACAAAATGACTCCTTATCTGAACAAACAAACTCTCGGCAACCAACTCCAAATGGTATGAAAATTAATAAAAACATTTGCAATTTTAATCATTTTTTATACACAGACGCATGCACGAGATCTGGGAGAGAGTGAGGGAAACCATCGGCGTTGCAAAGCACCATTCTCGTCTGTTTTAATCGATCAAATTTATCGTTACTTACCAGATTGAGTACAAAAAAAGCTCTGAACAAGTTTATTCGTCAAGTTGAACTGTTCCCAACAGGATTCATGTTTGGATACGAAAGTTCGCATGTCCTCACGGGGTTTGCTTACTATGAACATGTTACCAACTAAGTCCATTAATTGCTCCCGAGGTGACATGTTCTGAACACAAAATTGGCATTAACAGACTAACAAGTTTTACCCTGTGCTAACGTAATTCTTGTTATCGTCAACACCCTACTTCAGCAGGATTGCAAAGCAAAACGGCAAAGTTCCACTCGAAGTCTGTTTATTCGATGTTTGCTGGAATCTCAAGAATCGGTATCTGCCCAGGGTTCGACTGCCTTTTGTCAGCCTCTAAATCTCGGGTAGTAGAAACTGGCTTTCTTCTATCAGATTCAACTTCCCTTTAATAGACACGATTTGGTTGAAAATGGAGCACAATAGTTGGCATCAACTAAATCTACTGATAACGTATGCACAAGTTTACCAAACCGGTATTGGTCAGGCGGTCGATGATGCCGATTTTCAACTTAGACGTTCAAGTCGTCCCAACTTGATAGCCATCTGATATCCGCGGTCAGTTCTTGAAAATGACGAACATTGATATTTCGTTATTAAAAAAATTAAAATATGTGGGATGAAACGATAAAATTAAGTCACAGAATTCACACGTTTAAGAGATAAGTTCCGCAGAATTGTATCTAGTCTACTCTGGGCTCGATCCGCTAAAAATGACTTCAGTTTGGTTGAGGATAGCTAGAGGCTGGAAGAGCCTGATCAACTTGTAGCCTACGTAGTTCAGTAAATGAGAAATGTACTAACAATTACGATCACTCCGACATGCCAGTTGTCAAAGTAGATGCAGAATCACTGGCATAAGTTAAAACATTGTCAACCCATTACTTTGATTGACCTAATACTATCAAAAACATTCAAGATAATTGAAAAAGCGGTCTTTATCATCGCATCTAGCGTAAATATTGACTTCGTGCAAGTTGAAATTTCCCCGTCTGTTCGGATTTGTGGTGCACTGTTTGTTCGAAACAAACGAAACTTTTGTATTCGTTTATTTATTTTGAAGCAAATAAACATATGAATGCAGATGTAGTGGTGCGTACGGAACAATTCTTATCAGCAAAAGGTTTTCCCTCGTGTTTGGCAGTAAACTATTTACCCCGTGATTTGTGAATATTATACTACTTACAAACGCTCAAAATTGTGTAAAAATATAAAGTGTTAGATGCATTAAAGAGACACCAATTTCATGGAATGCCTAGCTTGGATGGGTTTTGTGTTCACTAAAGAATAGTAATAGATTTTAATAAAATAAACACTTCGCCAAAACATCTAAACAAATTTTGAGTTAAGGGTTACTAATTCAATTCATTCTGAATTTCATTCGCCCTCTGGACACTATGGATTCCACCATCTAACCGGAGGTAAAAAAACGACCAAAATCTTACAAATTCAGCTTTTTCAGGAATTTCTTCCCGATAAATTACTCAGGAACACAAAATGTTATTGTCAAGTACACTATGACTATAAAATCTTGGGAAACCGTGTTCGCCGGATGGCGCTGATTTCATCTTTTTCCCATTGCAATGTGCTCGAAATCTCAAAGTAGTTCAACATCATCTGTAGTGAACTCTATGTGAACAATGCATCATGCTTACTATCCAATCGAATATTTTTCACGTGACACATAGCTTTTTCTCGAATTGACCATCTTCGGTGCAAGTTTTCCTAACAAACACATAGGAATAACTGTAAAGGGAATGTCTATCAGGACCTTAGTACACTTTAGTTCTCTCCAATTATTATGTTGTTAATTTGTTGAGTGTTAGTATGATAAATGGTCTGAAGATTTGGTAATTATCACGTGTTGCCGAGGTTGGAGCAAACCGAGAAGACAAACCGAAAATTTGTAAATGAGTGGACTTTGTCAAGCTTTGCTACCCTGTCCTCGGAGCAACAAATCTAATTCTTAACTATCGCGTCGTCCAATCCGAGGAGAGCCGATAACCATTGGTCTTTGTCGTGATTTTGCTAGCCCCGTTTAAATTTGGTGTTTTTCTTTTTAGAATTTTTGTCGATTTTTTGTTTAAACATTCACATGAATGTCCGTATCCAACTGGGAAGAAGGTACGAGGCAGTCGAATTCAATCTGGCAGTTAAAAAAAGCACATTTCAGTCAACGACAATAAAGCAGAAGCAGATTGACGTGCATGAGGAAAGATAACACTGTCGACGTGTAAGCGATACACGTTGAATATAAGTAAAATGCGCTTACTCGAGAAGGTTTGAAAGCAACATGCTCCGAATATATTTTCGTTCTTATACAAAATGCAGGCTAATTAGGCAAAAGTGAAAATTGTACTAAGCACCCTTACGAGACGGAATTGATCTAAACTTTGAAAGTGCGTGTGTGTGTGTGTGCGCGCTCGCTTGCTTGCGTGCTAATAGCACGAAGACAAATCGTTGTCCAAGGAGGATGAGTACGAATTGGAACAATTTTTCACAAAGAACTATTCGCCCCGGTTGATGCATAAGACAAATATCTTACCAATGCCAAAATCATTTGGAATGGAAGGAATTTCACTAATGATAGACAGACTTCGGTAAAGTAAAATGCGAATATTGTTTTGTTTGAATAAGTCCAGAAAAACAAATGGAAAGTAGTAGAGTGACATTGGGAGAATATGCTTAGCGACGAATAAAGTAATGACAGTTTTGCTTTGCTTCAAATTGTTTCAGTCTACGGATTTGCAAAGATAGACCATATCTTTGTTGGATACGATTGAAGATGTGCAAGGATTTTTGCAAATTGACGCGAATGGTAATAGTTCATTAGTTAGCAAAATAGGCTCCAGGGACACGAATGGCGTTGGTTACCGAAAGTTCATTGGTGAAAGGCAAACGAGAAAGAGTAAAACAGTGGACTCAGAACATTTGCATACACCTAGATGAAAATCAGACTTGGAAAAAACCCCTTGGAATGCTGAGCGAATTTCCCGAGAAGGATGCGAAGTTTGGCTGGATGGAAAATGACTGACGGAGCACAAAATGACCTGCACGTTAAGGAAGTAAAATAGGTTGACTAGTCAACTAATCTTCTAGGGAAGTAATGACAAAATAAAGCTGTTTAGTTCCTTGAAGAAAGCCAGCATTGTTAGGTAAAGGAGTAGATAAGTCGTAACCACATATAGTTTATTTATTGTTTGCTAGAGAAACCGTCTTTCAACTGCAACAATACAGAAACGGGGCATCCGAAGGACTGAGCGAACGGGAAACCGAGTGGAAGGCAGAAGAATAATCTAAGAAGATACCGTGGACTGATTCCATGGAGCTGTTTAGGCATTTGGACACAAAATGCCAGAATAAGGCAATCGATTCTTTATACATACAAACTGGAATGGGTCATTACGGATAGCAAGGGAGGAACTGAAACGAACGAGAAGAGCAAGTTCAGTTATTCCGAGTGCAGAAGAAGTAACGCCGGCGGGACAAAATCATTTGGTAAATTGTTCGAGGTTGTGTGCTTCGGCATGGAAATGACAAATGCAGATTTAAATAGAGTTGAAACAACACGAATAACAAAGATTTGTTTACTTGAGCAGTTATAACTTCCAACAAGGCACTTGCTCCTACTTTGAGACAGGTGGAAGCCAGGCCGTTTGGACCAAGTGCAGATTCATTATTGGAACGCCGCAAGAGCTTAAGCATTTCTTCTGACGAACGAGGTTCAACTTTTGGGGAAACAGGCGTTTTATTGGAAAGCAGATTGTTGCAGAATGACTGAATGAATGCGGCACTAAACATGTTAGGATCTGCACTTCAAACGGCTGACCGAATGCGCTGCCTACATAATTCACGCAAAACCAAAGAGTTTTACGGACGCTATTGTCAAAAACTGGTCAACGAGTGACGAGCTTGACAGTATTCTTCTTCTGTTCGCACAAAAAGAGACAGAGTTTTCTCAGAAGAATTTAAGTAGGAAGTGAGGCTCTTCTTTTGTTGTCATTGAAGACAGTTTCAATGGGACAGCATAGGTCAAAATTGTATTGAATGCTTTTGTGAATAGATCTGACACGCAGAAGAAGCATTTAAAGGGAAATGACCGGAAATTTTAAAGCCGGGGAGTATTTTGGTAAAACGGATCCTTCTCTTTGGCACTGGTTTGTTTTGTTCAGACAAATGAATAGTGTACACAGTGGGAACAAATGTTAGCTATCCCTCAAACAAAAGAGTAGTCAGAAGCAAACAGTCGTAAATGAAACAGTTTGGAATGATTGATGATGATTACTCTGTCTGAAATTTTGATTGCTGCTGGTAAGGATAAGACTTGGGTCAGATGAGCTAAAGGCGAGTCGGGAGTAGGTGGAGGTGCCGTTTAACTCACCGACAACAAAGCATAAACTGTCAGACAATCGGATTGCAAGAAAACGTATGAGTGCATCACCGAACGGACTGATGTTATATGTAGAACAAAACGGAATGACATAGATGTTACTTATTATTGTACCACAACAAATGAAGAGTTTGGGATGACATTTAATTGACACAACCAATTCCGTTGCTAAAGAAAGTGAAGACAATGCCGGGCTATTGGCATATGTTTCAACATTGCCGCTTATGTTTTTGCTTTGATATCTGTCTTGACGAAAGTACCGGGATTGTTCAAAGTGATCCAGGTTGTCCTCGCTACTTCCACTGAACCAAAATTTTTAAATACAAACCACAAATGTTTATGAGCAAATCAAATAATCACGGTATTTTTCAAAATTGCCATCTGATGTTAGTGCTAACCAAAACCAGGAAGGTCATCTTGCCTGGCGTTGTGCGATTACGGGGTGCCTGATAATCAGCACGGCTACGTTTTTTGAACCAAGATGATTTAAACGGACGCAGGAGCAAAGAGGATGAGAATGATAAAACCGAGCCAATTTGGATGAAGATTTTAATATAAAAACGAATCTTAGAAGATACGAAGATACTGAGCGAATAAGTCGGAAGCTAAAGAGTTGTGCAGCAGCCGATCGAAGGACGTTCAAATTATGTTACGCACATATATATATATGCCATCAAATCAGCAAACCTGAAATAACTACCAAGGAAAGCTCTGCAAAAACCTCGTCACATTTCGACAAGATTCATGTAACTCATGAGTTTTTAAACAGGGAGGCATGGGGTGACTGAAAGGAGTAGACCCTATGAGTTGGTGGAAATCTGTCCTCTTTGACTTTTCTTTATTTCTTTGTGCTCTATTGTTGGCTGCAAGACATTTAACCAGAAATCAATATCTAAGCCCATTTAAATTGCCCAAGGGTGGGCTAAACTAGACTGGAGTTACCTAAGGCCTAAATTCAATGCTGCGGGCAGTAAGAAAATGGAACTCTAATTGTTGAATCCGATGCAGACCAAGGAAATGTGTTCTACCAACACGGGTACATGCACCTTTGCACCGTAATCATTCAAACAGTGGTGAACGAGTTACTAGTAAGCCGCCAAAAATCGCATACCAAGATGGCGCCGGTAGGGTTTGACATTCGCGGTTGGCAGAATATCATCCAAAAAGCGTATGAAATGTTTTCTTTGCTAGCGGCCTACAAATGCGGGATTTTCGTTCGCATTTGCTTGTAATTCGGGAACTGAAGCTAGCTTGAACCCATTTCGATCGGTGCAGGAAACTCCAATCTGCACTTTGTTGTCAAGGCATCTCATAGATGTTTGTAATGCATTCAAGAGACCGTTATGTTCTTTCAAGGTATTGGGTACAGAGGCACTCCCGTTGCCTCCTATCTGAATTTAAATACCGTGAAAGGCCACTTACCCACTGTGAATCAAAAAGTAGACTATAGCCGGAATCAAATTGGCGAACTTCGGCGGCTGGGCAAATGCTTTATCTATGAGCTACCGTGGTAACGGTTCGCGACCATGAATTACGTAATCAAACCCATTATTCGAATGACACAGCAAATAGCATTTTCTGGTCAGTGGATTAGTATCAAGTTCAGCAGATGTATCCAAGATAGATCAGAAGTAATGCATCTGCCCGGAAGCAGCCGGTTCAATTCCGACTAGTGGCTCCGACTCTTGGATGCGCCGTTGTAAGTTGATTTCCCTTTCTATACAACTTCTGGCTCCTCGTGACACCTCAACAATAACTGCCGAGTAATTTGGGAAGTTTCGATCACATAGATCCTCAGTTTACATAATTCAGCCACGATAATCGAATCTACTGGTCCAGATGGCCCATGAACTGGCATGCCAAGATACCGGGTCTGTTTTCTATGCCAGCTAATGACTTTGATTATTAGCTGTTCCATGAAGTGATAATTCATTCGCTATTTTGGTATCTTATTGGATATATTCCCTATCCTAAACGATATAATAAAATAATTTCCCAATTAGGCTATTGCCGTCAGCATTGTAAATTGCAAAGTGCATAAAACTGCGCTGTCTTTAAGCCATCCCAAACGGTGAGCTACATTTTGCACAAAAACCGAAACGCTCTGGAACCAAAACGATGGCTTTTATTTCGCATCCTAGTATTGCATCGATCTGTGATTTCACCAAGTCCGTTGGATATGCTACTTTGGACTGTATGTCATGGTTGCTTGGCAATGTACCACGGGCGCTTTTTCTCCATAACTGGAATCGTTTAATTGTTATGCACATGTGTCAAATTGATCCAAGGACCATATCGCCGGAGGAAATTGGTGCATCGCAGTCGGTAGAAAGATCGCCGACCATCTCTCTTTATCAGTATTCGTTTAGATCAGGTGCTGTTTTTTATCAATGTGGTTAGGTAAACAATGATTAGTTGCTCATTCCGCACTTATTCCATCTTTCTGTACTCAGCTTAGGTTGCTTTTGCTTGGTTTGAGTCACTGAAACCTGAAATCGATTAATTCAGTCCTTTACGCAGTCAGAACCCTTTTAATAAAACCGGATTTCTGTTGAGCAGCGTTGAATATCTGGGATATACTATTTCCGCCAGTCGTCCCCGGTTCATTAAAGACAACCCCACATTTAAAACTAAGCCCCATTGACGTGTAATCAATGCGCAGTGTTTTTGGCGTCACGCTACAATTTAATGTGCATTGATTTTTGCGAGAAAAGTTCAAAATTCCGAGCATCATACCAGAAAACTGCTGTTGTTTAGCGAGCCGCAGTTTGTCATCGGCATTCCCTTACTGTTCTTTGTCATTTCCCCAGAGGACTGTACCCTATTATTCATCTTCCTCGTGCTAACCGGAGTATTTTAGTGTTGATACCAATTACTTGCGGCATGCTAAGATCTATTAGGTTTGCACAGAAAGAATGTTTTCTAACAACTCGCTACCTTTTTGTGTCCTAACCTCACTCCCAGTCAGTCTCATGCACCTGCCCGGTCCGGTTACAAACTTGTTCCTCGCATGTCCACCTTACCGTTCCGTTTCTAGCAAGTGTGCTAACAATCAAAGATATAAATTTTCCTGAACTGAAATCTTATTTTGTTCTGTTTTCTTCTATCGGTTACGTTTTTGACTGAAGAATAATGTCCAAATAAGGTAACGTTAATATGCAATCCAACACAACAGGCGCACGTGTAAAGATCTTTTAAAAAACTCGACTCGGCCAACATCAGTCCTCCATCATGTATAGAAATGCAAGGTTTTCGTCCAAAGACATGCAAATAACCCTTTTTCGTTAAATTTTCAACCGGGAGTAATTTTTCATACCAAACCATTGTGTGACTACTGGTAACACGAAATTGAATGGAACATGTTCTCAGCTAAGGGTAGGCAGAAAATGAATACGACATAATAACAAGATATATTTCATCATTCAAACTCAAGCAATCTGAATAGTTTCGCTAATTACTTTGAGTTCACTGAACCGCTAAGGACACACTTCTGTGCTTCACACGTGGTAAGCGGCCTTTGAAAGGTGCACCTATGCACCAACAAGTTTCATGCTTTACTGACCTCATAAATGAAGCGTCGAATTTTTTGATGTTGCAGGTTGAACTGGCAAACACAATTCGTTTTATCGGTCACATGTGCGAATTTGTTGAAGCGGACATTTAGAAGAACCTAGATTCGGCTGGGGACCATTGTTTCCGTAAATCAAAATCCGTTCTCGTCCTCGTTCTCATCAAAATTGGCAATGCCATAAATTTGTCCGCTGCAAACGCTGTCACTGTGAACCGGTATTTTCGAACAGATTCTTTTCGTTCGAGAACTCAACGCGGACTGTGTTTGCAATCCTTGCAATTTATCGTCTTTGAAAATGAGTTATGCAAACGTATAAACTGGAAGAGAAAAGCTGAACGACTGTCCAAGTTCCGTTTTCATCAAAGGTCCTTATTTTTCTTTCGAAACTCTCATTAATTTTGAATAAAAGTACCTGGAAAAATTTGATTTCGATCCATTTACCGGGCCAATTTGAGAAGGAAACGACTCCCTGTCACTCGCGTCTCTTTGAGCCGTCAGGTTCTTACTGAACGGATTACCTTATTCAGCCGCATAAGTGAACCGGAACGGAACGTTTTTAAATCTTCACACCGGACAGACCTTCGTACCGTATGTCGACTTGATTGTTGTCAAGCGAAGTTAGCAAAAACCTCTTTTGCTTAAAAAACTAGTCAACCCGATGAAACTTGTTGGTGAGTTTCCTTCTGATCCAATGAAATGCGTTCACAATTTCTGACCGTTTAATGTGAATAAAACGCTGTAAGGAGTGCATCGAAAAATCGATGCGCCATGTATTGGTTTTTAATTGTGAATGATATAATGTTAATAACACAGCACTGTTGGTAGATGTAATGTGCCAACGTTTCGACTGCCGTGAATAGTCTTTCTCAAGGCAAGTTTTGATTGTAAAACTGCTTTCACTGCTACCATACAAGTTAAAGAAACCAAATACTACTCTGATTAATGCGTTCCACCAATACGGAGACAATGAAACGGCCAAAAATAGGAATCATGAGTATTGGTCAGCTAAAGCGTGCGAAGGAATTACAAACTAACAAAGAGGTTATTTTATCAAAACCGAAAAAGTGCTGGAATTGTGATCCTCAAAATGAAGAACTGCAAAAAAATGATGGAGTCGGTAATAAACGACTCGTAGAGGTTCATGTTCAACTGGATAGAAGAAAAAATAAAACGACTCAGGTAAACAAATCAATTTTCAAGAAACCTTGCTTAGTGAGACAGAAGATGCAAATGCGCTTGAATGGATACAACCAACCGGGACAATTATTCCGAGACTATAGGGACTGCTAAAGGTACACAATGAAGGCACGCTTTGAGATCGATCCTAGGCATGCGCACCTCGCCCTATCACGTGGCAGCTTAGTGGT
>LUCM01001206.1:166945-176992 GCA_008360955.1 Fasciolopsis buskii
CAATTCGATTCACAGTCGTTCGTCTTGGATTTACTGCTGTGCGTACATGGAGTTGATAACTTCTGACACGGATAAAAGCAACCGTACTGTTCCTCGAGGCATTCATGCTGAATGATTATTCATCTGAAACTCACATCAAATCCTCTACTCCTGTAAAGAACTCCAGGTTCTTACACTTTTATCAAAATTTTGGATGGTTATTTCCTGTTCAAGTTTAGGCCAGAGGACAGTAATTCAGACGGTAGAGGACATTTTAAAACGCTGGTCGTTTGTGGTTCCGTGTGACCAAGGCCAATGAAATTCGATTGCGCGGTCTCACTGTCGTCCAGACGACTCTAGCTGACTTTATTAAGCTAATAATACTGGAATTTCTAGTTTGTATGCTCCGTCATGTGGGTGAAAACAGTAAAGTCCTCTCTTTTATCTTTCACTTCCTTTATTAATGAAACAATAACCTACATATGTTTTTAAAAAGGAGGTCGCGGCCAACAGAGGGCCGCCAATTGGGGGAGGTGACCGGCGTTGGGGAGATTCGAACCTGCGATCTTCGCGTCCGGACGTCGTGATCTTATCCACTGGTCCACCGCCAGCCGCTGGGAACCCCGCTTTTCCCAGGTTATCATAACACATCAATTTCTTTTGACAAATTAACAGCTGAAAGAAAATACTTCAAATCTTACACCGATAAAGCCATTTCTGTTTACTCAAACTGAACTTTTAGGTACAAGCAAGCTGGCGGATTCGATGCAGAGTCTCAATTGCCAAGGTTACAGAAAAGAAAACTTGAAAGTGACTATTTGATGTAACTATCATGATATGGATAATGCATTTCGGCCTTAGGATCGTTTCCCCAATTCCCAAACCGTTATTGACCCCTCGTCGATAGACTTTTTTCGAAAATCAATTCAGAACAATCTCTCTTGTGAGTTTCGAAAATTTATGCACTCTCATGCAAGGATGTCATTTTTCCCATTTGGGTAATAAAATGGTTTTGTTTTCTTGCTGCATTCTCACATGAGTGCTGGCTATTTGAACTCGGCTGTGAGAATGAATAAAGAAATGTGTCTCATGCAGGTGAGACATGTAGAATGAGTCCATGGTGAACGAAAATTTAAACCTCTCAAAAATTGGACCCAATTTTCGAACAGTCATGACGAAAATGATATTTTTTCCTGTTTTACGATTTCAGAAACCTACTGTAAAATAACATTAGTTGCCTGCTGGGATTGATCTGGAGGAAGAAGAGAAGTAGGTGTGGGTTTTAAGAGTGTAGTGCATACTCCTAGTCCTCGGTACGGATGGACTGACAGCCTTCGGAACGGTTTTTTCGTTCTCGCATTTGTGGTTGGACGTATGTGCTTGGTGATTTCAACCAACACCTTCGGTGGTTGGATCCTCATAGAATATCTTGGGCCGAAAGTACGGGTGTATAAGGCGACACATAAAGAGTTTAGCGCAAATATTGGTACAACGAAACGCTGTGATAGGTGCTTTCATAATTACCTGGTCCATATTATACAGGTGGAAACGGTGTGTGGAAAAAATAAATCACTATAAAATGGACACTACCTTGTATGTGCACTTTTTCACGTTAGAGAGCAGGTCTTGAAATATCGATCTTCGGATCGGTCGGTGGTCAAGCCGTAATATACGCCGATTATGTCCGGAGTGGAAGTAAATATTTGCGAGGTCCATCCGTATATCGTCCGTCCACTTGCCCCAGTCAGCTCCCCATTCGACGCCATTTCGTTGGCAGGCGGGGGAAGTGGTACCCTTCCTGAAAAAAAGTGATGGTTTATTGTTACTGCGATGGTGTGATTCAGTATCTCTGAGCGTAAGTATAAAATTCGACGATAGGTAAAAAATGTTTGAAATTAACTCCTCGAATTTTCACTTACCCCTGGAGTCGGGACAGAACTCCACTATTCTCATTCTGAATCTTGTTCTCATTGACATCGTATACTGCCTCAAGTTTGATATATGCTCTGTGATCTGTTCTCCCTAAGCTTTACTTTCTTATCTTGTGCCCTTCGTACAATCTATTTGACTGCAGCGTGTTGAGATGCAACGGATACTTCTAACTCCCATTCCAGCGATGTGTCTTATGATCCCTTCAGATTGTTTTTTGTTAGATATGTTATTTGAATGGGAGTAATGATAGACCTCCTACCTTATTGTCAGTTTCTCAACGGCCATCTGTCGCACATTTGCAGTAATAACCGATTATAACCAAAAGCGCGGATTTCATAGTCTTATACATGGTGTGTGTTACGGAGTTCTTTCTGCATAGGTTGTTATTACATCTGACAGGGATGCGTGACACGATCGATGGGATTAGTCGTCTACTGTGTTCAGGTATCGATTTGGATTCCTATTCTAACCCTAATCATTGCAGTCTCATATTAAACATATGGTACTGTACACTCCACTCATAAGCATGAGCTGATGCGAATTCGCACTCTCCTCGATCCCCGTCAGCTCTGTCGCGTCATGTTGTTGGCCGTGTGCTTTGTGAGAGCTTTACGACAGCTGCCATAGACTTCCAATGAAACTTGATACCACCTATGTCTTCCCTCTCCACAATGACGCCTGTTATACTAACATAGAATTATCCGAATGAGAATGTTACTACAAATTAGTGATTTGTCTAAACGAGTTTGCATGTGGAACAAATCAGATAGATCCACTTATGGCCAACTGTATTAATTTCGTTAGGGTCACGCTCGAGGATTGTGTCTCAGAGGAGATGTCACTCAGTTGATTGTCGAATAGCAGACACGAACAGTCAGCTCAAGAATTGGTCATGGTACGCCGTAATTTGTCATATGGTTAATCTGTCGACCGTAATGCTAGAGAGCATTCGCTCGTAGTATCTTAACAAATTAGCGCCTCACCGGTGATTGTCTCTCTCCAAATGGGAACCAGTTCCTGTAGAGAAATGTATTGCTGTTTTTACGTCAAAGCTCGGTCCCTCGTATGTGCTCTCTCGTGCACAAGACAAATTTTGTCATCTGGATATTGCGTAAAATATCTCACTAGGTTTATTATATTGTAACGCACAGCGCTCTCACTGATGATTGGAGTGGTCACACATAATGTCAAATTATAGTCTTCAAATATATCAGAGAAACTGAGGTATGTTTCTCTACCTCTTACTCCCAGTTGCTCTCGTTGAGCGAAATACGATCCTCTCTCTCGGCGCTCATGTAGTTCTCCTCCAGATTGCACATTGTTAACATAGCATCAATTTGGCTCAACTGTGCTGTTCATTTATAATTGAGGTTAAGTACAACAACGAAATTGATCACACACTGCTTAAAGACACCACTTATTTCCTCTGCATTATGATATAGAGGAACCAAAGCGCAACGGGCAACTGTCGCAGTTCTGATCACTTTGCGAGTTATTGTCCTATAAAATATTCAGAGATAGAGGACCAAAGCTTTCCAGGGAATAGCTTATGGCTTAGAGATTCTTAGAACGCAGCAAGCAGAAAGGTCTATGAGTCGAGCCCATTAAGCGGCATAAGTCTTTGTTCGCTTTATGAATGGAATGCAGTTGATTCTTACTGAAAAAAGCTGACTCGATGATAACGAGCACATAGTATCACCAGTTTGTTGTTGGCAGAACTCTTACACATATTCATGATGGTCATTCAAAGATTCAGCCCTTGGATGTTATCGAGGCCGTTCACCGATCTTCTTTCAGCCGTACATAAGATTCTCTCTGTTCTGTTCATTGTCCGACCTCTGGGACCATGCAGGTCATCGATAATTCGGTTTTAACAGATTGGAAAACGATGTTATCTAACCCGAAAATGTGGGAAATATACTGGGTAGACAGAAGGAGATTTTAACCCATGCTATGGGCGGACGCTCAACCCGCATCTCCCGTCTTAGTGCAGTGTGTGATTTATCATCTACCGCAATTTACTGACGTTTCTGCCGGGATTAGTTTATGCACTTCATTTGACGTAATAATTGGTCATCCACCAAATGCTCTAAGAACATGTGACCTTCGCTTTTCCAAGGGGTAACATGTATTTTTAATATTCTCCCCGTGCTATGATCTCGACTGGACACGGCGATAGCTTTTAATTCAACACAGAGCTCGCCCGTTACGATCCCGACCCATGATCTAGTACATTGTGGCTATATTTAGTAAGGTTTCCTTTCTAACCGCACCTGTAGATTGGTGTGATTGAGCACCGCCCTAGGTCCGTCGTAGAGATGGAATTATAGTTTCAGACAGAAAGTCTATCACCCCAGGTAGATACAAATCATTGCTCGAGGTTATTCAACATGCATGTTGCTATTCAGACTGTGATAATTTAATTAGACCCGCTAATCCCTGTTTTATTAATGCAGAACTAAGAAGTATGAAGTGAGTTCTATGCCATTGTTTGTCTAGTCACAATATTAAATTGATTCCATCACTCGACTGCTTTCGCTTAATTTCCCACTAATTTTTAGTGAGAAAAGCCAAGTGCTAGCCACACAAGAAAAGTTCGATTATTAGTCAAAATCAAAAAGCTTCTAGTGGTCTTCTATGATCAGCCACTCATCAATCGATCCTTCTGTTGACTACACTCGACCCCATCGTTATTCATTGAGTTTTTCATACAGCGAATTTTCCCTAAGATTATCGATCGATACAGCCAGGCGAGATTTCAGCTGCAATAAATGTTAATTTTCTGACCAGGGTAACCCGAATCAAAATCCACGCTTCTTAACATACCCAAAAAGTGGATACTTAGGACGCGCTGTCGAAATCTGCTAAAAATTCGATGCGTGCGAGGTAAAAGTAACTTCGTATGCCTATTTAGATTACCGGGCCACAACCCACGTCAAACTGATCAAGTTAGTGATGGACGGGTTATCGGCCCGCACCTCATCGATTATTAATATTTGGTTGATTGCTATACTTTTAGCAATATAAGTAATGTGAATAAATCACACTTTGTTTTTCCCATTAGCGCGCCTTAATGTGGAGATGGCTAAAAAAATGGGAATACCCCAGAATTTCTGGGACAATCTGCTACGGCTACAGATCGAAAGGTTTCATTTATGCTCTCTGTGAAATATGTACAGTACGAAACTTCAACAGGTTTCGTTCTTTTCAATAGCTGTTAAATACTGATGTAGAAGCGTGTTTATCACTGTCACTTATTGATGCAGTCATGATGACGCATGTCGTTGCGATGTTCCGCAATAACCGGATGACGCAAATTCATTTGTGCAGGAGAAAAATGTGAAGTCTGAGTGGTCACGTTGAAAAAAACGTTCACGCACTGCATCGTGGTTTCCGTCTACGATGATTTTTACAAGTTCATCCCCGCTTATTTTGCAATCGTACATTGAGTTACGTAACAATAATATTATGAACAAATAAAAGATCCTTGTTTAAAACAAGGAAACGGAAAAAGCAAATACTACCAGTGGAAAAGAAGCTTGCACTTGCACTTAAAAATTGCGTATTTACGAAAACGTAATATTGTAGTTCTGAATGTATCGCCCTTGGGTGCGCATCCGTGTAACTGAGACCCAAAAGCAATCACCTGTAATGAAATGAGTCACTTTTGCAAATGGCTATGAATAGGAATATGATCCCATAACTTCTTTTCCTCTTAGTTTTAAGACTGATACCGACATTTCTCGTCCACGTTAGTCATCCCATTCACCGGAAGTCGCGGACGACCGGTTTATTTCTGGCCGGCACGGGCCCAATTCATCGGAGAATACAGTACGTTGCAACCCCAACGTTACCACTGGGTCGTGGCATATGTACCAATCAGAGGTGAGTTTTGAAACAAACAATCAGCACCTCTCCTCCCGATGTTTTGCTTCTAACAATACATGAAGGTGCATTGTCATGCACCAACCATTTCCTACTACTGTTGATACCACTCGCAGAAAAAATGTGGACGATTATGTAAAATAACATTAGTCGCTTTGATCTGAGTAGGTATTAAGATGTATGCATACCCTATCCAACGGATGACCGACACCTCGGAACGTTTTCGTTCCATTTTTGTTGACTATGTGGCTTGATTTCAACCAACACCTTCGGTTTGGACCTCATAAAATATCTTTTTGCCGAAAGCATATAAGCAGACACAAAAATTAGCGCAAATGTACACAAACGTGTGTAGGTGCTTCATTTCATGTCCATTTTAACAGTAAACGTTTGAATAAATCACTATAAAAGACACACCTTATGTGCACATTTTTACGTCTGAGAACAGTCTTCGAATATCGATTCTTCGGATCGTCGGTGGTCAAGCCGATTAGGCCGTATGCGGATGGAAGTGAAATTTGCTAGTTCGAATCCTCCCACTGCCAGTCAACTTCCCCATTCGGCAGCCATTTGTTGGCAGCGGTACTCTTCCTGAAAAAATGATGTGTACTGCGATTCCATTCATAAAGGAAGTAAAAGACGAAAAGTGGAAAACCTACTACGTTCTTCCTGTTAACCTAAACAAGGGGATTCACAAGTCTTCGTCAGGGATATCATTTGCTATTCATCTCAATTAAATGACTGTCCACAGAGGTCAGTCACTTGGATCTTGCTGCTTGTGAAACACAAACTTCCATGACTCCCCCTGACTCTAATCATACAGTGCATAAATATCGATCGAAGGTTCATTTTCACTTTCTGGCACGTTGTACCTTCCTTTCAGTGTTCTTCTTATCCTGAATTTCTGATTTCTGCATCGATATTTATTGGGTTCCTAAACTTTCAATAATCAGAAACTGAGTTTTCCTCCTTTTTTTCTTGACGAATTTTGCATTTCCGTGGCCTCTATGAAGGAACCACAACATGCATTTGCTTTAAATCGAAAAAGTTTTATCTATCTACCAGACTGTTTAATCCCGTATGATTGCTTCACACGGGTACGCGATTGGCGTGCTAATGGACCCAGGTAAAAACATTGCAACCCATTTTGTTGTGTTCATTCGGCCTCAACTTCGTCCGATGTAAACTGATGTCACACGTGTGTTAACTTGCGATTTCCGGCATAACCTCATTTCCCTTGGGCATATTCGACTAACTGTAAGCCATTTTCCTGTATAATTACCAGGGTTTCGGCAAATCTAATTAAATCCGAATAATTAATTTAGGTAAAGGTCGACAGTTCAATATTTTTGCTAACTACTTTTCTGCTGAATAAAAAAAGTATACGGTCTCATTATTCTAACCGATCGATCAATTGTGGAAAAGTTGAGATATGTTGGCCAATGCGAAGACTGTTGAAATCGTGCAGTTTGCTAAGCAATCACAAGGTCATTTTGTATCCAACTGATCAAAAGGTCAAATGGGGTTAAGCCCAAGAAAACGGAGCTTGAAAACGACAATTTGGAATTATATTTGAGCTCGATCTTCGCCAAGGATTCACGGTGAAATCAAAAAAGATTACGCAATAATTTTGTCCAATATTTTTTCGACTTGCTTTTTCAACTCTCTTTTCAGCTCATCTTTGATCATTCGGCCTCATTATACGATCACAAATATATACAAGCATTGGTTAATCGTCTTGTCAGTAAGTATTTTCATTCATCTAGACAGAATCAAATGAACTCAGGATGCTTGCAATTAAATGAAAGAAACAATACAGTAATAGTTACTACTGGTTATGTAAATGTGATTGCAAATATATATATAAATATACTCATATCTGACATGGTTTGTTTAGTTTTTATTTTGGTAAGGATGCTTGTATGGTTGGTTGACCGTTCGGTGTGAATTGAATCGAGTACGTCCAAAATCCCAGTGTTCTGAAACGTGCACACTTAGCATTATTCTATTCAATCACACGTATAAAGCAATCTCCAGTTTCAAACAGCGTATAAATTCAATTCGAAAGACTAACATACTGAGTGGATCGCGATGACGAACCTACAGAACTGGGCTATGCAATCTATCACGGATGGGTTGCACGCTGACACGTTGAAATCACCACAATTCAACACATTTGGAAAACAGGAAACAGAATCAATTCCGCCTTTTGGGTGTTCTCAAATACTTCGCAATCAATCGCCCCAAGAACAGGGATTTGGCCACGGTGATATTCAGTGACGACATTCTTTGGTTTGTTACACGAACGTAAATGCCATAGTAGCTAGCTGCCAAATATTATGCAAATCTGAGGTTCTGTTGTGAAATCGAGACAACAGAGTAGGGTGGAACTTCGACATCCCGTCTGTGCTGTTCAATTACCTAAAACGCTTGCAATGTTTCCTAAACGAAAAGTGTCTGATTAAATCCAATAACCCTGGCAGAATAACGATTAGCAAAAAGTTCACTGGTGACAATTTCGATATTCCAAAAAAAACAAAAACTAATAAGACAATTTGTTTTTATTTCGCAGTTTGTTAAGCAACATTTTATACCTTAGAGAATCAAACATGAATATTTTCTACAATTCTTGCCAAAACCTACGAAACAAGTATCATTTGAGCAACTTTCTCTCTGGTAGTCAGTAACATAGAAAGAAAGATACTTAAATTTGTATCCCTTTTTCTATTTGGCAAGAAGTGACCAATCTTCGCGACAATAAGGTGCATTCTTTGGAACTTTCTAGCGATCAAATAGGCTAGAAAATTAACCGATATTCCATTTAAGCTACCACACGTGTAGCTTATCAGTGATGCGTTAATTTGCAACGTTTCCCCGCTTGTATTTCTACGAGTCCAGCATTAACGAACAGTAGTAATCGATGGACGTGCCACTATCCTTTATTACTTTTTTGGTCTTTTCCATGTGGTACCCAGGATCGTCGAGGTGAAACTGTGTTTACGCCATATTTCAAGAAGCTTTGAAACTTTTAAGTCAATATGCATTGGTTAGGAAACTTATTCTAATTATCACTCCAAGATAGGAGGCTTTTCGTATAAGATCCGTAATGAGGTCGCGTGTGATATCGTATGAAGCACAACCTCCACCCAGGCGTACTTTTATCCGATTCGATTCAGACTGAATAAGTGAAAAACAGGACCTCCTGCAACATTCGAGGACAAAGCAGAGCTGGTGATGAATGAATACCACCAAATTGCAGGTCTTGTTGAAACTCACGGAACCAGCCTCATGGGCGAAGTTTTCTTCCCAGTAGACAATAACATGGCAGAGTACCTACCTCTGTTTGTATTCCTTTTGTTCAGCAAGAACGAACCATATTTTGGAAAGAGGCAAGAAACAGATCGGGTACGATTTCATATGAAGCACATCACCCACCTAAATCAAATTCTACCCAATTTACATCACATTTTAAAGAAAATCACTCTATCCGAGAAAAAGGGATTCACCAAATTCGGGTAGAGTCAAACACGGAGCTTCTTTCGAAGAGGCTGCCATTCTTTTATCCTGTTTACTTTAGAAGAACAGAAAGGGAATATCTCCGTAACCATGACGACGAAATTTTCCCTAGTAGAACTGAGTTCGCTCTTGCTCCGCTGGTACGAATTTTCTAATTCTATATGCGTGAGAGTGAATAATTTGTACTCGAATAAGAAAACGAGGCAACTTTGTCACGGGAACGTCCTTCTATAAATGTCCATTTTATAAATATTTTCTACTCATCACATGCCATTTATTCTTTGACAAAACTAATGGGTTTTTAGGGCGAGACGCTCAGCATTTTCTATTATTGCACAGGATAACTATTAGCCCCGGTTTTGTCAGGCAGTTAATTCATGCTACAAATCTGGTGAAATGTGGATCCTTCAAAAAAAAACGTCTATCTGGACGATGGTGCACGAAGCACGGACAGTATTGTGCGACAGTCTGTTTAATATAATACAAATGATAGCTTCATTTAGTCTAAAATTCTGGAAAATTTTAAACACAAATCTTCGAATTGACCAGCGCATTGAAATTGGTTCCATATTCATTACATTGTGGCACCAAAAGGTTTTAATATTCCTAGCTCACTGATTCACTGTCACGACACCAATGTTAGCGATCGACACAACGCGCCTAAATGACCGAAATTACGTAGAGCCACCTTTGGTGGGAATCTCTTATTTTTTGTTTACTTTCTTTATCAATGAA
>LUCM01001206.1:194680-227682 GCA_008360955.1 Fasciolopsis buskii
ACTCGGATACCTAAACGAATGCAGAGAGTTGATATACGGGGCTACGCATCAAACCCGTAGCCAAAAGTTCCAAGCCAAAAAAGCAGAAGGGAGCTCTAAAGATTTCGCAACGCACAAAACAGTGACTTATTACTTAGAATGTATTAGTAGTAGGAAATAGAATGTTTTCATGAAGTAATTCACCATGTGTTATTATCACTCAATTGACCATTGAGAAACCACGGAAGTACTGTACAGTTGTTTCATACTTGATAGGAATCATCAGCATTGCATATACACCACGCGCCAACTCGGACGCGAACCCGGGTCGAAGTATTTTGAGTCGAACATCCTATCCATTACAATACCGGGCAGGCTCTGAATGGTTTGTTCAAATTCACCACATGATGTTGCACAAATCCGTCAGTGATTCGCACGGCCAGGGGCCGCTAACACAGCAATCGACCCCTACTGATAGATGACTTCACTGCAGGTAGCCTAAGTACGACAAAGGCTTTGGATATGACCTACAGAGCTTGGCTACTTCGTGTGTATTAGTAGTAGGTGATAGAATGTTTTCATGAAATAACTCCCCATGTGATATCATAGCTCAACTGACCATTATTACTTAGTTCACATTTCCTTCAGGTGAGGCCAGGTATCCCTGGTGCCCATTCTACTCTTACACCTCAGACATCATGAGTAAAACCTCTTATCCTTTTTGGCATTGTATCTTACGTATCAGCTCATATCGATATTCTATTTATTTGAGTTTTGTTTTCATCATGTTTTAATAGAAAACTAGGACCAGGATTGACCCAACTCACTGAGATCGATAGTTAAAAATAGAAAGCTAAGTCGGATCTTATGTCATGTGCAGATTTACCGAGATCAACGCAAACTTTCGTGTAAGTTTTGGGATTTCTATTTTCGAAGAAATTTATTGAAACAGAAAAAAATTAGTTGTTTTGCCCAAGAACGAACAAAAGTTTGTCATGATCTCATGTTTACCGACCGATTCAGTTCAGTCCAGTCGAGTTTGTGCAACTAAATACTAACGTAACAGAAATCAAAGGATCGTAAGATTCCAAGATCACAGACTATCACGAGATTTCGAATGTACCGTCCATTTTGAAGACCTGTCCACCAAGCATTTTGGATAATCTGAGATTAATTAAATTTAATAAAAGCCCCTCGTGTACAGAAGGTTCCATCGACATTTACTAATTTGAGGCATCTGTGAAATTTGCCTGTTTGTTTGGTTGTTGATTAGGGATCACGTTTTCACTGTAACAAATTCTACGATGCAATTCACAAACTTGGTCTTTAAGGAAAGTGGATTACACTTTGTTGAGGTTTGAACACGAATGTCTTTGCAGAATTCTTAGATCATGGAAAGCGAATTTTCAGAGCAATACTACGTTCAGGCATGTGACTTGGGTAACAGAAATCGATTAATCGCACAGACACTAAATTTGGGATGATTAACGTTATTTGGAGGTGTTTGATATGCTCGCAGATGGGAGCCCTTAACAGACTCAGCTAACGGTTGGAACAAGTCTCAAGGTGATCTGGCCGGAAAAGTGTACAAAACAACCACTGGAACGTCACAAGTGAATGTGGGGTACACAAAACCTACCAACACGGATGGTTGAAAAAGTAAGACAACGTGGATAAATTCCGTAGCTAGCTGGCATCTTGCATTCCAATTATTGTGATTTGCTGTAGTTCTTTTGTCTTATGATCGACTGATTTCTGCTTTGCTTTTATTCGACCTTGCCTGGTGTGATTTAAAAACGGAGTACGTTGGTGCAAGTTTAATAAGTGCACAAAGACAACTGAACTGGACGGTGCATATGTATCCTGGGACGGCTATGGACAGACTTTATCCGTACAAATTCACAATCCAATTTTTCATAAAGTTTCCACTGATTTCTAGGAAAAATAAATCCGGATGGGGAGTTTTAAAAACATTAGATGAAAACCCAATCGATTCCACGGACTACCGCTGGAGTAACCAGTCACCAAACTGCATCCTGGTAACGCGTTTTGTTTAGTGCATTTTTATTGTTGAAAAAAACGAAGTTGCGATGTCAGCAAACTGACGTGACGTATTTTGAGCGCCCACGTGACATGCATCAGGTGATCAAATGGTCCAACTAACGTTAGAATCCGCAGATGTTAGACCGGAAAATTTCCAAGCAATTTATTTAATTGCTTGGTCAGCATGACCGTTTTCTTCACGTCGTTTACTACTCTGCTCTAGTTAGATTCCCGATATAGGGCTTTTATGACTAACTGAGAACGCCCTGGCGGGGAAGTTGGCTTATGAGAGTGGTCGAACGATGAATAATTTTTTTCCCCACACTAGTGGTGACCACATAAATTAAGCGTTTCTGGCCCGTAAACGGTCAGAGAATCGAATCTCAGCTCGTTCCCAGTCACTTCGGTGGTAGACGAAAATCTGCTATTACCCGTTTCACTACCATGCTAAACTTCTTGACACTTTTATGTGGTTTGGCGCTTTCCCAAGTTTCAAAGTCACGGTTGCTGGGTCTCTTTCCTCAGTGAAATGGCCCCGATGACTGAAACAGATACCTCATCTATGGAACAAGTGTGACTCGGGAGAAATTAATGCATGCTCTCTTTTAGATGAACTAAGTATTTCGAATTATCCTCGTCAGAGAATCGATCAATAAAAACAAGTTTCAACTTAGCACATAAAGAAAAGAACAAAATGACAGTTTGAGAAGCATTTTTGTTCTTCAGCCAAATCAAACTAGTCATAATCCACAATTTTAGAAGGCTTTCTGGTCTCAATACTCCACGGCCTATCCTAATGAGATTTCGTATCCCAACGTGTTGAGTGTTATTCATCTAGTGGAATAAATTTGTCGCTTTGTGGCATACTGATCGGATGGCGTCCAGTCTGTAGCCCAGATTTGGACATTTGTGGGATACGTGTTTGCCAGATGCGAAGAATTTCACGGTCTATAAGCCAAAAGCTGAACAAAAAACCACTTTCAAAAAACAAAGCAAGTTGGTTAAATACTGATTAACGGCCGACATTGGATTTGCGAGAAATATGCCGGAAATTTATGGGGAGCCCTTCAAGTAGAATGTCGATTGCACGCGATTCGAAATGATTATTTGTTAGAACGTGCTAAACGATTCCCTATGGTTTTTCCATTCACTTTCAATTCTGGGCTCCAACTAGAAAATAACCGGTTATTGATTTCGGACAACTATCACGACATGCTCGAACGTGTGTTTACTTCTTCCGATTCGATCTGCTTTGCTAAGGAATGTCGTAGTGGAACAGAAATAATCGAGGGTTTTATACGTTTGGACCAAGCTAGTCGAACAAATTCGCTCGGACTGATTCGAGTCACATATGTTTTCTAGATTTTATTTGAACGTAGCTTAGCCGGATTAGTGAACAAGTAATATGTTGCGTGTATCGAGTCGACTTGTCACCGAGGTCAAGTAAGTGCGATAGTTTTTTCTCGTTGTTGAAAAAATTTCAAAGTTAATTTTTGTATGCCTAATTTTATTCATTTATCTGATTCAATGAACAAATTACTAAACAAATGAAATGCTTACCAGTTATCAGAACAAACCTCTACCGCCTACCTATAGGATTATTTCGCAGGTACTGTTATGTTAAATCTATGCTGACATGTTGAAAACTTCGAATAAAAGTATTACTGTCCTTCGCACTCAGTCAATTCGGCCTTGACTATCTACTAAATCTGTCGGACTGAATTTATACTCCAAATAGTGTTCGTTGGACGGACTTTTCCAAGCTTTTCGAGCTGAAAACTCCACAAATTCACCTGGGTCATAATGAGCAAAATGCATAACAGATTTGGTTGATAGATTTTGACAAACATAAAATAGATCCGGGCGTGATATGTCAACCATCGCGACGGGATTCGAACCCACGCATTTGTGCAACCCATGCATTTGTACCGCGTGAGCTGCACCACCTCATCTACGAGCCACTTCGGTTTTTGGAAACTTCAGTTGAATATCTATACGGCTGGGTACAAAACACGTGCAACAATGGAAGAAAATAGTTTTTCACCAGAATTTAGAAACCGTTTCTGTTGTAGTCTTGCCCGAGCATTATGGGTCAAAATATAGCTTCTATCGATCGTAATTCTCGATCGCAGGTGACGAAATTCGGTCTGGGCGGAGGAGTGCGCACGAAGGCGGTTGAAGTCAGCTTGTAGCGAATTCACTGGGCTTTTGTAATATCCAGGGGAGTAGGGCTTGAAACGAGTCACTATTCTGGTTGGAAAGTCCCATCAAGCGAAAATCAAAGTGGTCGGGTGGGATGCTCAGACAACTGCTGATCTGCAATAATGTGTTACTTTAGGAGGCGAGGTTAGTATACAAGTGAACATTAAAATAAGATCAGGAGAATCCACTTAGGCATGACTTTTTCAGAAGTCTTTTGATCTTGTCAGAAACCGTCCATCAACTTTTGGTGGGAAAGATAGTCTTTGCAGTTTTTCGACAAGTCACCAGACCGGAGATGTCCACGTTGGAATGATGCAAGCGTTCGCACGCAGATACCTAGCACAACTTATTCTAGGTGGGAACTCGAAAGATGGGCAAGACAAACTGAAAGTAAATCCAAAGCATTTGGATGGACAAGACAGGGGGAACATACTACTGCCTATCGGTTTTCACACGCTTGTCAACAAAGCTGGCGATCCAAGTCCCGCTTGACAACGGACAAAATCATTAGTATGTCTCGAAACATTTTGGATTGCCAAAAAATCGAGAGATTCTTAGAAAAGGGGATAAGATACAAGAATATATACAAGATGACATTGTGAACTAGGCCAGAGGTGGTTTAGAACCTTTTCATACCCTAGTTTGTTGGACTGGATTGGAAAAATTGTTTGCTAATGAGAAAAAAAGATCGGGCGAGGCAATTTCCGATCAAGATGAGTTAATGATACGAAGTCAAAAAATAAAAATGACCAAAAAGCAAATGCTTCATTTAGGGAATGAACTAATTAACTGAACAGATTGTGCAAGTGAAATGACCAAGGCTCGATCGTGTGTGGCTCGATATGTTTTTGAAGACGAGTGAAAATTAATTCTCGTGTGAATTTGAGTTCAACAAACGAACGCGCATCGGTGGACAAAAATTTGTCCAAATCTATCGTGAAAGTTGTTGTTCTTGGTAAGTGGAGTGATTTCAGCCTGAGGCCGCGAAAACGTAATCGTATATTTGGATAGGGACAGCAGTATCATTACGAAAATTTGAGTAACAATTTAGGAAGGTCAGCCAAACCGCAATTAGTGAAGTTTCGGATTTGCGAATTGTTTTCGAAAATGTTTGCTGAATAGAAACGTTCAAGTTCCGCAGACACCAGAGGGGAGTAATTTGAAGGACAGTCATTAGAGACACATAAATATGGTAACTTTATAGTCCATGTCTATTTTATCGCCTAAGTATGCTTTTAGCATAACAAAAGAACTTTGTGCCTCGACAAAATACCTCAGGGACTATTGTTTTGCAGAATACTTTATCTTCATCTTGATCAGCTGCGAATTTTGTCCTGACTTATGAACTGGAAGGAGACTCGTACGCGAACGACTTTTGGTGTCTGAGCGTCTTGAGTTTTGTCGGGACAACCCTACTAACGGTAAGGTGCATTGCATCAAATGAAGCGAACAGAGATTGAAATAGCACAGCAGATTCCCGTTAACAGTTCTACATGCTGTAAGAAAGAGGAAACGGACAAAATTCACCGACAGGGAAATACCCATAGTTGGATTAGGAAGAGAATGGTTATGAGACGGAAGGTGACGAAGACGGAATTTCGCCCAACCCGTGGGCATGTTCTGAACAGAATTATGTTCTTGCAGGAAGCAAACCGTTGTCTGCTGTGGAAACAGGGTTCCTATGGCTAGACAGAGTGTACACGGGACCGCCTGGTAGTGATTTTGTCTAATACATGAATATTGCAATCAGAAAAACTGCGAGGAAAAAGTGGATACCTGTTAGTCTGGTTAAAATCACCAACGGCCGTTGGTTGACCTTTATGTGAATGGGCAAAGGAATATTAGATTGTACACAAAATTGTGTCATATATGGTTTGGCAAAGCAATCAAGTCCGGAGAGACAGTGAACGAACAATAATTGAATACCGTTCGAGAAGAATTTGAAAGCAACTTCTTGTTTGCTCCTTCATGCTCGGTCAGAGCGGAGCACAATGCTTTCTTGTCCTTCAACACCCGACCCGAATTTTACCGCGGAAATTGTCAGCTTTCTCATCCACCCAAAATACTTGAACACAATATGCACATACATCAGCATCAGCCTCTATCTAGAAGAGACTTCTTATATCTAAAATTGTTGACAAGAGTGCAAGCAAATTAGCACTGATCGCCAACGGATCCACAACTCTAGCTAAGGGGACAAAGCTTATCAGCACTTTTCGGGTTGTTAAGTTCGATTAATCTTCACAGTAAACACCGATCAGACAGAAGACACTATTTTAAATATGCCATGTGACATCATGGCTCAACTGACCATGAAGAAACCATAGAAATATTGTACAGTTGTTTCATTCTTGTTAGGACTCTTCAGCAGTGCATATCCACCACGCACCAACTCGGACGCGAACCCGGGACGAACGATTTTGAGTCGAACGTCCTAGCCATTATGCTACCTGTGCAGGCTCTGAAGGGTTTGTTGAACTTCACCACATGATGTTGCACATATCCGTCAGTGACCACGGGTTGCTAGCGTACAGCAATCGACCCCTACTGATCGATGACTTCACTGCAGGTAGTCTAAGTACGACGAAGGCTTTGGACATGACCTACAGAGCTTGGCTACTTCGTGTGTGTTAGTAGTAGGAGATAGAATGTTTTCATGAAATAATTCATTCAGAATCGTTCGTCCCGGGTTCGCGGTACATATGCACTGCTGTTGATTCCTAACAAGGATGAGACAGCTGTACAATGAGTGCTTCCGTGGTTTATTAATGGTGAATGGAGTGATGATATAACATGGTGAGTTGCTTGATCAAAACATTCAATCTTCTATTACTACAATTTGTTTGAAATATCCAAAAGCCTCAACCGAGGTGAAAAGTACGAAAATTCGCTCTCACGAAATTGACAGACTATTAAACAAACCATCTCGCGACATTATAGATCCGCTTCATGTCAACTCATTGTGAATCACGTCATATGAATTGGTCACTATTGACTGACAAACGACTGTGCACGCCATAAGCTCTCACGTGATCTGCTTCTCTCGTCCTCGTTTGTCGGGAGTAGTTCAAAAGGGATTCACTTTGTACCACTAAGCGGGGAAATGAAAATGAGAACGGAGCGAAATCCACACACCTTAAACTGTCAGTCATTTGAGACCTAATCAGGCAATCACATCCAAAATTGAGAACCAAAGAGATTATGAGATTCGTTGCGTGAACACTGCATCCGGACTGAAAAGGTTAAAAAACGTAACAAATTCTACTGCAACGAGTCGACAAAATAGCATGGCAGGGAAACTGGTCATAAGTAGGCGTATTTTCACATTTCACCCTCCCAGAAGTAAGGATTGTTTCTGAATAGGATTATTCAATGTTGAAAGAATAGAAGGCAATATTTAGAAACAGAAATTTTGTTCATTATATCCCGAAAATTTCACTGTGTGACGGCCACTCATTTGGGATTGAATAGTCATTTGTGTTCGACTACCAAAATCGATTTGCTGTGCGCTTCTTGTGATTGCTTATTCAAGTATCTGTTATTTGCCTAGACAAGTCACACGGAAGCTTGTTTAGGTATTCATTTTGATAATCAATGAGAGTATCTTTGCCATCAAATCAAGTTATGGTTTGTTGTTATAAAATTGATTAAATTCAACTAATCGCACATTATAGAGCAATAGTGAAAATGAATTGCGGTTTGTTTAATTTGGAAAAAACGAATTCCTCCACCTCAGACTGGATCGGAATAAAACATTTTATTGTTTGTTAAAAAACAATTTTTGGACAACAGTGGGCTGATTTTGAATTTGAGGTCGCAGTGTTTAAAACTAATGAGTGAAATTAATGTTAATTACAGTGACACGATCCAATTGAAATAAGCATACGTATCCAGGGGTTAGGGAAGCGAATTACCGAACGCTTCACGCGGGTTTGTGTTATGCTCCTTTGAAATTTAACTGTTCGTGATAATTACGTTTATTTCATACGGTAGAACCAAACTTGCAACCGGAAATTTGGAATTTCAGTCATGTCTTTCTTCAACGCTTCCAGCTTTTGTGACACAGCATGCTGCGCACCAACTGTTCTAACGTCTGCTCGATCGATAAGTTCTATCAGTTAACAACTGACGTGGGATGAGTAAATAAAAGATAATTTCCCAATAACACGTCCTAGGTTTTGTTCATATGATTGAAAAATATCTCCTAGGTAATCGGGAGGTGATCGTGACAGGCAAACAAGAGAACGAAAAACAATTTCCCACCCAAGGCTAGGTGACGATGGCAAATGGATCCAAATCACCAGGGATGGTCAAAGACGGAGGCGAATGCTCTTGCATTTCACAACAACTTCCGTCACGAAAACAAAATAATCGATTCGAACTTTCAAGCAACGAAGTTTAGATTATTGATTAAATTGCAGGCACTATTTCGACAACCCCCGATTCAAGATCGCCTGGCACGTGATCCCTATTTTATATTGAAACAATCATTTGAAATTTCTCACTGGAACAGTATCAAGTTCGTTTTATTGACAATTCGGTTGAGTTAAAACCAGATGCTTGAATATGTTTACACTCTAGGCTATATCAAAAACCTTTGGCAGGCTATATACATGGGTACTTTCAAGAGACATTAATTGACAACTATATATATATATATACATATATATATATATACGAATTATCAAACATCTTTGCAGATCTCATCTGTATGCGAGTTGACAAACAGGATTAATTGGGAACATTCACTTTCATATCATTATTGCCATAAATTCAGAGCATCGCTGTCAAATGCTTCTCTGTTTTGACAACAGCGCACAGTTCCCGTTCAACAGATGTCAATCTCAAATGTCTTTGGTGTGTGTTTGTGTGCGTGTGCGCAGGTACCATTTTAACTTACGGCAAACAATGCTGAATTTTCAATTAGAGGGTAATAGTTAAACACAGTCGAAAGCTGTGTCCTATGAATAATGTATTTTATATTATCAGTTAATTTGTTCACTGTTATGTCCGAACTGTTTCTTTGATAACTGTTCAATCTTACATTGGATTTTAGTGGCTTGCGAGAACAGGTTTCTTTTTATTTCATAGACCTTTCTGTTCTTTAAAGCATAGCGGTTTGATTGATTTCATTACTCTGATGAGTTTTTCATGTGGAAATGCTACCAGCAGCTTGGTCCTTATCCCAAATTCAGTGCACACAACTGTTGACTCTTTAGCTGATTTTGTGAGTTTCGTTCGAAATTCATGGGGATTTTGCTGTAATGAGTACTGAGAAGACCAAATCCATATCAAATCTATCCATGAGCATCACGAAGGATACAAGATCATTCTGGAAAATATTGAAATTCTGGATCAGACAATCAACCCATACGCAAGAAGTTTTCGGAACCGTGGTACACGTCAAACAAATCAATTAACAGACCATGAAAAACCGTCCGGCCGACTAAGACGGCCAGAAATCAAATCAGACAGATCCATAATCTTAAATCTGTCTTTTCTTACCGAATTTATTTGCAGAGCAAAATACCCTAATGTTTACAGCCAATTAAAAGGTCTCATTTCTCGAGCCAAATGAAAACTGTCTACGGTTCAAGATTCGACCAGCCGAGGTCAAGTGGAACACTCAGAAGCACAAATTTTCTAGCCCAAGATCAGACCAGAAAACGCCACAATTCCACGCATGCCATTTCGATTGGTGATGAAACGTCCGCGGTCTAAACGCCAATCGTGGCAATCCGAATCATCAAGGAAACCAATAATGTGATCTAATCAAAACACAAATTTCCCAATCTACCGGGTGTTTTGAGTTTCGACGACAACTTTCCTCTGTTTGGAATGCCTTTCTCGTTCATTTTATTCAGGCGCTTTGAATATGGATTTGATGATTTCTGGTCTGCTTGCAAATTTGTAACGTATTCTTGAGCAACTGTTACAATTCGTATGAGTTCCTCAATTAAAGTACTAGATTTTAGCTTGCACTCCACCCGGTTGATCATTACTGCGCAATTTGTTTTCTGTCTCAAGTTGATTTACTTATGGGCAAATCGAACAGCGCCGTCCGAGAGAAAGAGAGAGAGGGAGGGTGTGTGTGTAGGATACGACGCGAAATCCAACACGAAACTAGCGCTTCATTCAACAATAAAAAACTGTCAAATTCCAGTCTTTAGCATTTGTACTTCTGCTCAAAGACAGCCATACTGCTGTTTTTTCGGCATTGTAAGGGCATATGTACGCAAAACTATCAATCGTCAATCCTGTCCTTCCCACAACACTAAGTTTTACAACTTTCATTTGGCCATTCACATGAGAATCTGCGAGTGGTACCGGAAGATAGCGATATTTTTTGAGGCCGTCCGATCATCAAATGCGGTGTTCTAATTGCAAACTGTCGAGCACCAGTCGAGATTGTATCAGTAGTGCAACACTGAAAGTTCTACAATCAAAAAAAGCGACTCTGTGACTTTGAAAACGATCAGCATGGATCTAGGGAACATCCTTGCATGGACAAAAATGTTGAAAGATTTCATCTCATTTTTCTTTCCTTAGCATAACCACTAGGCAGTCATGCAATTTGTTATTTATTGCTTCATTGAAACCATCGATCGTAAGTTGGGCTACAACTGGAATTAAAATTCTGGACTGTTCCTAACATTTAATTGCTTTCTTTATGCAGGCACATTTTTTATTTCTGAATCGATGCCTAATGGTCATATCGAGATTGATTACGGCCAACTGCTTGCTTAAAATTTCGCACTGATTTTTCGTGACAAAAATCCAAAATCAAAGAACAGCTCGGTTTCAGAACAAGTCAACAGCGACTGCCACAGATTCAGCAACCCTTGCGGATGCAGAAAATGGCCGATGTGATCGATCGATCGATTGATTGATCAGGAGACTTAACCAACAACAACAACAACTCGTGAGTCCGGCTTTCGTGTCCCATTGGACCGCTGAAATCAATGATTTCACTGATCTCAACGGGTCCCATGTTTGACCTGGCAACTCTAGTGGATAATTCCAGTCTGATCAATGCAGTTCAGCATGATTTATTTTGTCGAGGTTAGTAAATTAGATTTATGCGTGATAACATTTATGATGTCCTATTGTATTGCAACCAACCCCACGATAATGGCAAATTTACCGTGAAAATCAAATCGTTAACTGGCCTGCCATCACGTGACTGTTTATAGGTTCTCCTTATTCTGTTTGTTCGCAGGCTGGATGAACCATTCCCTTGTTCAATTTAGACATTTATTTCATTGAATATTCTTCTATTACACCCGTATTTGCAAGCAAAATTTAATTATCCGTCAGTTGTAGAAACCTAAACGTATAACAAGCGCTATTTGTCATGAACCGGAACATTCACATCTAGGGATGAACTTCATTCACACCAAAGTTGTCCAGTTGTCAGGGTCGTCATCCAAGCCCGCCATCCGAATCGCGTAAGTTGTTATCGTGACAGCAAAACTGTGAGACCGATGGATAACACAGTGACGGGGATATTTAACGGAACAAAATGACCTTGCTCAATTTACATCTTTGTGTTTGAGCATAGTCAGACTTTTACCACAGACAAAGCCATCATTTATGTGATGACAAATGACTCAGCTGTGCCAAGAGTGCCTGTCACGTAAAAAATCAAGGACAACCAAAGATAAACACCGAGGTACCTGTGTTCATGTTAACATTTGACGACACTTGTTCTTCTTCCCAATTTTGAGGCAGAATTGTGCCAAAATTTCAGGTACGCGTTTGAATGTTCTAAGTATCGGTAGATATCAATCACAGATAAATAACACAATACGGGTGGGAATCCAATTATCTCGTGCAGCATCCAGTGCATTATTTTGGCAACCGAATAATTTTGCTGATGGTTTCATTACCATAGTGAGGTAAAAATGATAAACAAATCGACAATTTGGATGAAATTTCCTCAGAAATGTTGTCTTTTCTTCTATTTGACGGAAGTGTCTCCCAAACAGACAGTATGAGAAAACGGAGTTTCTTTCTGCAAGAAAATGGTAACCACTTCATTTTGTTTGGAGTGGTTGTCTTCCACCATGAATTGCGTTTGTTGGAAGCAAGCCGGGTCTTATAGTACTGTTCATATAAAACCATAGTCTGAGTCTTTACAGTTGAAAGCTTGACCTGATAGCCCCGTGAGCTATTTTCAAGATTTCTTGGAGTACGGTATACAACTAATTCCACGCTGGAGATGCTGGACGACAAATCAAAATTGGCCAAATCAGAACCGAAAGACAGTAGCGCTACCAACAATTGCTAGTGTTTACGAATGTTTTATGTCTGGCTACTTACTACTCGTGAGTAAATCTCGCTGTTTTCCCCAACGGGGTCATAATGCGGCATGATGGATGCACGCAGATATTGGCCAAAATCTGAATGCTGGCCAAATTTCTGGCAAATGTGCCTTCTGAGCGAAGCAAAGGCTCAAGCTTCGTTGTTCTTCTATCTTCGATCTTTTTATTATTGAATTAACAATATACATCATTCTTCAAGAAGCAGGCCGCGGCCAACAGAAGACTGCCAAGTGAGGACGTCGACCGATGGCAGGAGGGTTCGAAATCGCGACCGTCACGTCCAAAATTCATGACCTTATCCGTTTGGCCACCGCGTGACTTCCACTGAGGAACAAAAATATAGACATCAGGGCCGAACGTCGTAAGGAGTGCATCGAAAATCCGATACACCATGTAGTGCTTTTTGCTGTGAATGATGCAATGTTAATAACATATCTACCGACAACGTTATGTTATTAGCATTATATCATTCACAATCAAAACATGAATGTAAATCCAAGAGTTTTCCCCTCTTGCCGCTGTTGCATACTTCAGGAGCAATTGTTCACGTGACACGCAGTGCGTGAATTCCGTCAATGCTCGTATATTTATAGGTTCCTTTTAACCTGAAGATGACAATTTGTGTATCAAAATAACACTGACCCTCCGGGACTCGATTTAACGTCACATTGACAGTTTTTTCCAACTGCACATTTAAGTACAGGTTTGGACAAAGTACTTTGCTAAATGACGACCAATGGTAAACCAGATCAGATTGCTATGGATTGATCGCCTTACGGATAGTAGAACGGACGAGAAATGGTAACCCAATTGAAAAAGAATACCGTTTATTATTCGTGTGAGTTGCATTTTTGCTGCTTAAATTTAGAATAAACTGCACACTTTTTGAAAGTTTCAAATTTTCTGAGATACCAATGGAAGCGCTCATTGCCCGTTTCCCGATTTTGCCGGGCTAATTTTGTGTTGTTGCTAATTTTCTTCAGGTTCCGATTGCTGAGCTTGGAGTCTAGGTCGTAAACATTTTATCTCCGGTCGGGGTGACACGGTCAGTTCATGTGCTCAATTGACAATGTCACCTCGACTGGTTTGTGATCAAAAATGCCAAGCGTTCTGGTCAGAACTTCTATGACAATGAACAAACTGAGCTAGGATCAACGCAAGTTCTCAAACTGATCGAGATAGGACCACATATTATCTGTTCCTTTGAAAGTGTATTCACTATTCGATAACGTGCTGCTCGTAATACACCTTCCCAGACGACCAACTACTGTATTTCAATCGCAGATGTGTAAAACCCTATAGTGGTGTGACACCATAAAATAGCCAGGATCTTTGTGTCCATAAGCTTCTACTAACAAACCATAAGTAGCAGTTTCCAAACTAAACTGGACCCACACAAAGGGAACAAGCTCGCGAATGGTCTCATGATAGGATTGGGCATCGATGCGATTTCGCATGTTACCTGGAAGAATATCAGACTGATATGTTTTGCAGTACAGTGCCCTTTCGAATGAACTGTCAAACTAGCTAAGAAAATGTCGGCATACAACTGTTGCAGTCCTTCAGTCATGTAAATTGCCTCTACCCTGCTACACTGTTCATCTGCATTTGAATGATTCCGTGTAATGTTACATGATCATACCATTTCCCAATTCATTTCGGAATTGCACCAAATTGTTCAGATTTATGTCATAGTTGTTGGGAAACATCATTCAACCAACATGCCATGATTTCGACTCCAGAAGTCGGAAACACGGACCATCTTACACGGGCGCGTTTGTGCGCGCGTACTACAGCGAGCACGGACCAGAGGTATATTGGGAACTCTTGAGACACATTGTGAAACTCAAACAAGCTCTTCCTTACTTCCAGATAGTTTCCACATAAATCGGACTAAATTCGATATAATCCCGGAACAATACGGCAAAGGGTGTAGAAAAGCCGCTCGTCTGACGGCCATCGGTGTTCGCAAGTCGACGTCAAATGTCACCAGGTTTTTGCTCATTTCCACTCTGGTCCCCAAAAGCGAGACTTAAATTCGTGCCAATTTGGCCAAGTGTTTCAAGCAACAACTAAAACGCCAGCAAGGAGAACAAAACGTTCGGCTTACTTGCTCCAAGTTCATAAAGCATTAGGATATCTTGGTAAATCTTGAGAGTAACATTTGGCATGCTTCCCGCGTATTTTGGTTACATTTAATAACGAGTCTGCTCCTTTGTGCTAAAAAAATCAACGCAGGGGATAATTGCGTAACCATTCTGATTCACAAGTTGACGTATGCAACTGTCTTTCACATGGAAAAAAATTTCAAATCAAACGAAAGTGATAATTCCTCACTGGAATCAAATTTCAATCGTTAGAAGAAATTCTAATGAGAAACTAAGCAAGGAGCGCACTGGTATAGAGATGATTGAACCAAAAAGTACCGGGCACGCACAACTGAAGAGCGACAATAACCGCGAAATTGTTTGTTTCCGGGAAAATGTTTTTCATCCATCCACTCCTCTGCGAAACACACCACTGAGGAGAAAATGACAATAATTCAATTCTAACCCCTGGTGATCATGAAGTTGCTATTATTCAATAGAATGTGCATTGGAGTTATTCACCTGTTTTTGTCACAAAATAAAATTAGATATTGATTGAAACACAGTGCGTGGACTGCAGAAATCACGGTTGATCAGACGTTCTGTCAAGACCATGTTTGCCAAACGATTTCGTAAGTTCAATTTATGCTAAACTGCTTGAAGCTGAAGTCAAAAACCATTTCAGCTAAGGCAATGTGTAGCCAGGGTGGGCAACTTTAGCTGTTTCCTCGTCTCTCGCGGCATCGCTTTACTGATCACGAAATTTCTCAGACGGATAAGTCATGAATAAGTTAAACATGCGGGCACACGGTCTGGGATTTGTTGTTAGAAGACTATGGTGCTCAGTTGGCCTTTCGGTTAGACGATCTAGACATAAATCAAATGACATAGCCATGATGAAACCTAAAGGAATCGATGCTGGCGGATATCCGGTGAAACACCAAAGAACAAATTATGGACTGAAACAACCTTCCTTCTGTTAGAATGCTCATGCCTAGACTTATTCCACCCAAGTAGCGTAATTACTGTAGAATAACGCCAATCTGAAAGCGTCAATGTTATGACCAAAAGCATCAGTCCTGGTTCGAGTCCAGTCGACCTGCGATACACAACTCGATTTTTCCAATGATGCATTTCGCAGGTTCTGATTGAAGCCTCAAAATCTCAAACCAATTAGTAGCCCAATTTGATGCGCAACCCAGAGGAGAACAAAACTGCTCCACAAATTCCCCGGTACTATTTGTGAGTTAAAACGTATGTGCACAGTGACCATAACATTGATAATGAGCCTCAGGCACTATCCAGTCAAAAAGAAGTCGCAAAATAGAAACGAAATCTGTGTAAAATAAACGCTGGATAAAAAAGAATAGGAGCTTGGGATATCTGTCGCACAAACATATTTAAACATCCCTGCTGCCCAATTCACCGGCTGACTATGCATATTTTGTGAACAGACATGGGACCGTGACATCACGTGAACGGAAAGTACGTTTTAGTCTGGCGATGAATAGTTTTGTCACCGTTTCGAATAATTCTGAATGCGGTTCAACATCATTAGATGTTTGTTGCGAGAATGACTTGACAAACACGCGTAAGGCTTCTGAAGAAGAAATACGATCCGTAAGCAAACGTAAAACAGATACAACAATCCTTACGGGACGTAAGGCTGAACACATTCACGAAGACCTACGGTTACGGTCTCATTATCCGATAGCGTGGTCAAACGTAGTCCGGAAAGAATTCCGTGGAAAATCAATAGTTCCAGCCATTTTAGACAGTAGACATTCAATTTACTACGCACATCCAGAATTCCAATCCTGTAAAGCCCATGCGTTGGTGCGTAGAACAGCGCATAGAATCGCCTCGACTGATACAGTCACTTTTACACGATTTCTTCCAGTTGAAACATTCTTCGATTTGCACAGATTACACTTGAAGATTGATGGATATGAGATAACCACTGGTGCCCTCCTAACTGTACGACATTTCATCCCAGGTTGTACCAATGCTGAGTTGAACGCGGCAGGACTGTTCAAGACGAGCCGATGGCTTGTTATGCGATCAAGTCACTTCGTCCAGTGCGTCATGTCGAATGAGTTATTAGATTATAGTTAAAGTATTTTGCACTATTCCAATCTGTTTACCTGATTGCAGCGACTAATGCATGGCTCAGCTTTTCAGGGCGGCGAATGACCTTGGAAATCAATGGAAACCAAGGGATGAGCCATGCTCCAAGGGACGTGGAATCTTGTCGATTAAGAGCTCCTACTATTACCACCTACTGAATTCGGATTCATAGGTCTTCGATGAATCATTAAGGCAGAAGCATCAAAACAGTTGGCCGTTGGAAATCGAAATGAATTTCAAAAGCAATTGTCACGTTGATTCAAAATCAGTAGTTTAGTAGAACAAATTTCACATCACAATCAATCTGGCAATAGTGTCGGATAGTCCAATGCGAATAACTAGGCCAACTGTTTGGATGGAATAACCTGATGTCTACGAATAACTGAACAATTTGAGTTTGTCCTAAATGTCTGGGAAGAAAAGACTATCGCAGTAATAGATAATACAGCAAGCAGTTCGAACTATTTCACCGCATTAGTCAAATACATTGGAGTACGAAAACACGATGTTTCCGAAAATACGAAAGTTGACCAGTTGATACAATTCGATAAATGTCTTCCACATCCGAGGTTCTTGGCTCCATCGAGCAATCTAAAGGTCACAGTTTAAGGTAATAAGAATACTATTACAAATAACTTTCAGTGATGGACGGGTACTCGCGGTCGCTTTGGTTCCTTATTAGACTTTACCCAATGAGAACTTCTGTGGTTCTATACCAATCCCAATTTCAGTGTCATGATTACCGATCCGTTGCACAGCCCCGTCCCTCTCCGTTTACTGGGTCTCAGTGGCTATGAGGCACATGTTTTTCACTACGTTCATCCTCGAAGCATACCCTCGCCAATCTAATTTGGTATGATAACCAAGGTGCTCGAATTGAAACTTGTACGGACCAAGTAGTAGAGTGGAGATTTTGACACTGAAACCATTGTGCTACTCCCACCGGGACAGAAAACCAAATAGTACAAACTGTGAAGAGTGATACATTTTCATGAAATAATTCACCCACGTGATGTCATCGCTCAACTCACCATAAAGAAACCATGAAAGCACTGTAGAGCTGTTTCATCCAGCTTGTTAGAAATCATCAGCAGTGCATATCCATCGCGCCCGAACTGGGACGCGAACCCAGGATGAACGATTTTGAGTCGAATGCCTTAGCCATTATGCTACCGGGCAGGCTCTGAACGGTTTGTTGAACTTCACTACATGATTGTGGTGCACCTATCCGTCACTGATTTACATGGCCATGGGCCGCTGGCGCACAATGGTCGATCCCTTTCGACCGATAACTTCACTGCAGGTAACCTAAGTATGGCGAAAACATTTCGTGGTAAGGTTTAACAAACTGTTGAGAATCTTCCCAGTATCGTAAGGGGTAAGACAAATGGCGATAATCGCCCCTTCCGAATTCGCATACTTCATTACGAGTGGGGTGGATATGCACCGCTAATGATTCGTAACAAGAATGAAACAGCTGCATAGTGCTTCTAAAGTTTCGTAATGTTGAATTGAGCGTTGATATTACGTTATTACTACTCCCCTTTTTTCAAAGTCCTCCTAATTGTTACTTGCATACGGTGTATCGATGTTTGGTGCACGAATCAAGCATTTTAGAGAGACCCGGGCGGGAGGTCTTTTGGCGATATACGGCGAAAATTACCTCATCGCTCCCCACCTATCCGTGAACCTATGCCTAGATGCCTTTGTACGTTTACTGTCATCAGTTCACTGGTCCAGATTTCGTACCGCTTTGCCAAGAAATCCTCGGTCCGACGGGAATCGTCGTGTTAGTTGAAACATGGGGTGTTTGTGTGGAGTCTAAACTGGTCTCCCTTCTTCCTGTCTTTGATTTTACTCCCGTTACACGGTGAATTATTTCATGGAGTCATTCAATCTCCTAATAATAAAACATATCAAATGATATTTATTCCTAGGGTAGCCTATTGATCATTCTCTCTCTAAGTGAGTTACAAGCCTGACTATTATTGATTAAAAAACGGATTATACCGGGCAGTGGAACAAATCTACGAACTACGCTCACCAGTGGTTGCCACGACAATCCTGTTCAATATGAGTAGAACTGCACATTCAAAATTAGGACGACGAGTATATTTATAAGGGGAGAGTAAAAAAATTATCCGTAAGGAATAGAATACTTTATACGAAACTATTCGGCAGCTAAGAACTAGATCGTGTCATAAATGTTCCAATTTATGATGTTGAAATGAAATCAAATTTACGAACCCCACTACCGACTGCAACACAATGTTCTGACATTTTCTGATAATCATCGCGAATCCGTCTTGATTGTAGCAACGTGAACTAACCAGGGCCTCCTCTAACTACATCGATAATTTTTGTCCATTTTAGGGGAAAATCGATAAGAAGGATAATAATCCGCAACCAGTTCATCTAGCACCCGTAGGTAAACCAAATTCCAACGTTTTATAGTATACTAATTCTCAAGATAGGTGAACTAAAATAGATTAAGAAACACGGTCAATACTGATTATAATGCATTCAGATATGTTCTAAAGATCTTTTTACTGACGAGTTATGGCGAAATAGCAATAAATGTCATGAATTCGTTTGAAGATTTCCTTTATTCTATCCGGCGACAGGTCTCTTCTAAACTGGAGTGGCCTTGTTTGTCGAGATAAACGCGTTTGAATGTGAAGAAAAATGAAATCTTGCTCGTGCATGAAAATTTCAAAAGCTTACCTGTGATGGTCTTAGGATTTATCCTAGTTTGCATTCATAAATGTTGACTGCGGTAGTTCTTCAACAGAGGTGCTTATTTCATCGAACATAGCACAAACAATTTTGCGTGTATTCGCATATAAAAGTTAATTATTTATTAATCACGTTGCTTTCTTTTAACCTCGATCCAGCAATCATGGTTTATCAGAGACAAGGAAACTGTTTCTTAGGTACAGTATTGATTTGCATCAAAGTTAACTTCATGTCAAGGTTGTTTAGGCGAACTCCGTTTTCGCGCATGTGTTATCGTGACAACAAAGCAGTCAACGAGAAACCTTAAAGTTCCTCAGTCTCACAGTGACTTAGAAACCTAAGTCAAATTAGTGAAAGCTTTTTCGACTTTTGATTCGAACACGAAGACCGTTTGTATCTTATTAAACGAATAAACTATACCAACACCACGCCTTTCATGGAGGAATCAATCACAGTTGTTTTTTACTCATGTCAAAGCTTTACGATAGAAGTATTTCTCCGGTGCTGTGGTAGATCACTGCCGACGTCCCATGTACAATTGTCTTGTAGAATAGAACAATATTTAAATTTTCCAAGTGTCCGCGGATATGAAATAATGATTAACCGCGTAAGAAAACAAGGAATGTAATGGTCCTACGCAATAGTACGAAAAGATGCATGCCTTAATCCTTTAACGGGACTGAACACTTGAAAATGGGGCATTTCTGAGATCAGATTTTAATCGGGACAATTGTTCTATTTTATTTTTCCCGTCCAAATTGTCCATTTTTACACAAAAATAAACGGATCAAAAAACAACAATACACTCTGAATGGAGTAGATTTTGTTTTTGTGGTGACTGAGATTGTTAAGACCAAATGCAGTAGTCCTGGTTCGAGTCCAATGGACCTGAGATTCACAACTCAATTTGTCCAATGATACATTTCACATGTACTGGTTGGCACCTCGAAATGTCGAAGAAACATGTAGCCCAATTTGATGTGCAATTCCAAAAAAGAACAAGATTTATCTGCAAATTCTCCGGTATTATTTGTGAGTAAAAACGTATGCACAGTGTGGCCGTACGTTCGATAGTGAGCCTCAGTCACTATCCAGTCAAAAAGTAGTCAAAAAATAGAAAAGAAATCTGTGTAAAATAAACACTCGATAAAAAGGAATGAATGAAAATTGTCTGTTTTGGGATTCAAGAAAATACAACAGCTTTTGCACGCTTGATCAGGCCCAACAAACATGTTCCTGAGCGTGACAGCCAAAAATCAATACGAGCTAACTAAACGTCAACAGTCGACCAACGTAGACGATAAAAAGAAACTGGACCGCAACAAAACAAGCCGCCCTAATTCAAGGTGACCCGTGATTATAGACCAAATGTCGATAAAGTAATCTGAACCGGAAAGCACGGAGAGAGAAAAAAGAAAGGTGCATGTATCCAGGAGAAAAATAAACGACGACCAAAATGGGTATCATAACGAACACGGTTGACATGAATAGTCTGATATGGGGAAATGAAAAACAGAAGAAATTAGGGAAAAACTGTGATTCGATCCGAATGTTACAATCTCTCTACCATAAGCGCACTTGGTCAGAGTAATACCTATATTTTAAGAGATTGTTTCTCATTAGATGCAAATATGGTCTGATTGAAACGTCGTTTCATCGACCACATTTTCCGTGCTTAAATGAAATGTTGGCGAAACAAACAGAGATAGCCAAGCCCACTCGCAAGTGAGCACTACCGGCCGGTGTTTATTCACGACATCATTCTCTTCTGTATCCCTAGGCTTTTGAAATATATGAAAAGATAAATATTAAAGGCATCTGCATTTCATAGGCGATGATATGCTTACTACATTGAGTCACCGACTCACAACAAAAGTCCAGAGCAATTTCAATCCAATTAGCTTAACGATAATAAATGATACTCATCAGTTTCTCAGTCGAACTAATTTGGATGGGACCACCGTTCACTCCAACTCAATTTTGCATACCTCTCTCAGGGTAACAGTGGTTTAAGTAAAGTTGGAAGGGCTAATCCCCTTCTGTTATTCTACCGCATGTCTGGAGCTTGAGTATGATGAAAAGAACATGCCCCATAGCCACTGGGTTTCACTACACGGGAATGGAAAACGAACAATGATGACCTTGAAATCTGAAGTGACACACAACCACATGTGGTCTCATCAGATCAGAAAGTATCAATGTATCCCAAGAGAATTCCTTTCTTCTAGTGAAAACTTACCCCCGACCGCGGAGACATTATTTGTTGGAACCAGATCATCAAGTCCACCCATGAACTGAATTCCGGAACTTGAGAACGTTGAGCTATTGATGCTTACTAAATTTAGCCTAAGCCGTGGTCATTTAGCGATCAAAATGGTAACAGCATATTTGAAAGAAACTTTCCGTACAACGGCTATTGCTGTAGTAGTAATCTGTGACATCACGTTCTCCCGTCTTTTCCCTTCCATCCACCGGTTTATTTTTTTTCGATTTTAATCTACGTTTGTCTACGTATTCAAACGAGAACGCGAACCAGTTAACGATCTGATTCCATATCTATTCTTTCGGATACCGTTTTCACGCCCAATTGTCTTCAATTTCTGTGAATTTTTGTCTTGTTACGAAGTGGTTCTTTGGCAGCTGTTGGTGACCAATTCGAAACAACAACCGACTGGAATCCTGAAAGTCAAAAGGTGGGGATACCATTGGAAAAGCCCCTCCCAATCACCTTTTCTTCAACTGTCAGCTGTTTGATAAGGCTTGCTGGTCCAGTGTTACGAAAATGGACCCAGTGATTGAGTCATTTACTAAATTACCGTTTTGGAAATTCAATTCGATAGTATTTTCATCTTCAAAGTTCACTGAAGGAAACATTGACGTATAAATAGCAGCATTTTAGTTGTTGCACGACAGAGTGAATATATTTGATGAGTCCTATTTAATTCTGCTATTCTACTTGAACAAATCGTGGCAGGTTGCTAACACGGCATATTCAAACGACTTTTCTAAACTAACGATATTAACCTGGTTTTGCATGTCGACATCGGAAAATTTCACCATTAGATTTTGCAAAAAAATTGCCAGTTTTATTACATCTTTTAGGCGATGATATTTCACTACCTAAATTAGGTTTCAACAGAAAATGACAATGATTCCAAGTATGACAGCCGTTTAGGCAGCTGATTAGTCCAGTTTGGTGAGGCCATCGTGCTAATTACGCAAATGGGTCTGGATTCCCCCAGGATATTGGAGTATTTTGGGGATGACTAGTAATTCTACACGAGTAAGACCGACTCGCATAGAACTCGGAACTTTTCTTCTTCCAATGAATCTTTGAAAATATACGAAAAATATACGGTAAGGGAGGAAACGTCCTGTGGAATCCAAATAAGCCCTAGAAATATTACCATATGCGAGTAGGCAAGAATGTTATTGTTTGACTGATGACTCTTCGGGTTTCACATTTCACGCAAAAAGCTCGATTGATCCGGCAAACCTCATAAGACTAGAGTTTCTGTCTCAATGAGGTTCAACCTCAGTCAGTGCCCATCGAAGTACCCGAGAGATGGACACGAGTCTTACCGTTGGGTAACGTATGTGTTACCACTGCGCTACCCGCACCCGTCCAAGCTAATAGGTATAATCGAACTGACGGTGTTGAAATATCCTCTTCCAGCAGATTGTCCGACAGTTTTAAACGGAACGAGTCACCAAGTTGAAAAGGGCAAAAACATTACTTGGACTGGATTCTCAGAACTAAAGAGTATTGGAGTTTAACATTTAAAATCACTTTTAGTCTGTCATTTTGTACGGATTTGTATGCAAGCGTAGATTCGTACAGGATGATTGAAATTCTCTGTTGTACATTAAATTTGCCTTACGGGTTTCTTTTTGGGCATTCTATGATTCGATTTCTGGTAAGAATTTGTTTACGTCTAAACGGAAAGTTACTTAATCAGCTAATTTGCGAAAATAAATCACCATTCTTCCATCAAAATATGACTTTATTTTCAAAGATTACGTCAGTTTTTCGTCAAACGTAGACAGACCAACCGAAAGAAAAGAACATCACTGCAAATAATTTAATCTTGTTTTCCGCGAGCTGCCCAACAGAATTCTTGGTTTCCATTGGTCACCATTTAAAGCTTGAAGAGAATAAGACCTGAAGCTCAAAGTTACGGGGCATATCCCATTTTCGTTTTCATTCCGTCTGGTTTACTTATTGCCTCATAAAAACATTGACATGCATTATGCGAATTGGATACAGATAAATAAACCTACTTTGTACAGAGTATCAAATGCCCGCCTCAGCTCGGAACATTGTCTCGTTTAAAAGTAACGGATTTCTGATGCATTCGAATGTGTGGTCGTTCACTGGTGAACCGTGTTTAGCTCACGACAAATTGATCAATTGATTGGGCCCACTCGTCTCCTCGATTTCGTCCTTTGTCAAACGCCGATCAGCTCGGATTGTGTACACTCATTCTCATCTAATTGCCTTGTTCAGCTTTTTAGGACGCCATACCAATTCGTCGACTCAGGAGAACAGTAAACAAAAGATTATCACTCAACTCACCGCAAAGAAACCATGGCAACACTGTACAGCTGTTTCATCTTTGTTAGGAATCATCAGCAGTGCATATCGACCGGGCCCGAACTGGGATGCGAACCCGGGATGAACGATTCTGAGTCGAACGCCTTAGCCATTGCGCTACCGAGCACGTTCTGAACGGTTTGCTGAACTTCATCACATGTTGTTGCACCTATCCGTCACTGGTTTGCACGGTTATTGTCCGCTAGCTCATATCGATCAACCCCTACTGATAGATAACTTCTGTGCAGTTAGCCTAAGTACGACGAATGCTTTGGATATGACCTACACAGCTTGATTGCTTGGTACATTTTAGCAATGGGAGATTGAATGTTTTCATAACATAATTCACCAGATGCTCTTCCATGGTTTCTTAATGGTGAGTTGAGCGATGATATCACATGGTGAATTATTTCATAAAAACATTCAATCTCCTGCTACTAAACTTATCAGACAGAGCTAAACTGTTCTTCTAATCAAACTGTCGAATCGCTTCTGTTGGAATGACATTCATAAGATGTTGCAATCTGAATTGAATTCATAGCGACATTTGGAAGAAATATGACACAAATCGTCTCACAGTAACAACGGACACTGTCGATAGATTTTTCAATTTAGGTTCTCTGACACGCATCCGATTAGACTTTAATTGATTAAGTATGGTGAAAGATAGAAATATTCAGTTGCTGGTTGTCAATTCTTATCCTACAGAACGCAAAATGCTAAATTTCTTTATAAACCTTTGCTGAGCAATTTTTATTCACGTTTTTCTCGTGATGGAAGTGTTTTTGTCAGTGGCAGAAAAAAGCCACGAATTCAACGCCTCTTGTCAGGCGGAATGGTAATCAGTCTGGGGAAGTGAATAAGCTATAACGTTTTCGGTTGATCGTCATACTGGTTTGGTTACTTAAGTGTTCATACTGGCTTATGCGGTTACTGAATTTTGGATCTCATTGATTTTCCGGTTTCTTTTATTCCCGGGTCGGTCGAGCAACCCTTTCGAAGATCACTATTCCGAATATAAGCCAACAATGTCTGACGCCCAAAATGTGAGGTAACATGTTTGTCGTCATCTCTGACGGAAAGGTTTATTGGATGCCCGTGATGTCTAGCATCAGCCAAAAGGTACACAAACTGAGCTTCCAGTAAGTGGCCATCTTTAGGATATAAGAATAATAAAAAAACTAATCCCCTATTAGATTTTGATCTTCTGACCTAAGGCTAGAGCTATAACCTCGAATGTCAGTCCTCTATTTCGAATCGGGAAGTCAGCTAGCATTAAACTCACTGTCACCAAAAGCCCACAGTTATCGTTTGATGGGAATACAGAACCATCTTTCGTTGTTCAAAGATGTCAGGCTGTGACAAAATGTCTTTCGCACAATGATATTCACTTATTTTTGAAACCTTTCAACCTCGCCGGCTATAAAGCTCATGCTTTTTTAGTTCGGAGCATAACCACGTATAGCTCACATTCTTGGGGCGCTGTCAATGAAAATTTTGTTATATATTCGGGTCGGCCCACATGACTTCTATACTAACGTTTACATGAATTCTCAGTGACATCCCAAAGTTGAGTATCAGGCACGTCTTGACGATGGTCCAAAAGTTACTGCATAGAATCAGGTTGGTCTTAGAGTCATTTTAATTTTTGAGTAGATTCCAGTCCTCAATCGCTTTCAAGCAGTCCGATTGTCAGATTTCTGTAGCGTAGAGAGACGGCGGGATATTAGTTGCTCCCGGTTCGTACTGTCACCAACTGCCCCCACGGATTGTAGCCCTATTGCAGTCAAAGGTTTATTTTACGGACGATTCCGCAAACGATTCAAATCAGCACGATAGATGGAAATCGGTACTCTTGCTTAGGACCGCAATCGGCAATCTTCCAGTCCACCAACAAGTGAACGCTAAATTGGAGGTGGCTTGGTTCGGCTCTGCAAACGCTATCACAGTGACGACCGAATGCTATCCCATTTCTCTGATTACCGTTTATATCTTTCCAGCTCCAGGTTTTGCATAGTACACACGAGGCCATAACTAACCTCAGCGGTTCGAGTCCTTTTGGCAGTGCACGGATTACAACGGTACGCAAAGAGGCGCACTGTCATTTAACATCCTGTCACTGGGCGTTAGAATTGCCGGAGCTGGGTCGCATAGAGGAAAATTATAAATAACATGGACTTCTAAGCGACTGCCCATCAATGCGTCCTTTCGTGTTCTAACCGTTTTCAGGTATTTGAATTCCGACCACGAGTTAATTTGCGTTAAACTGTGCAGTCACTTTGGAAGGTCAGTCAGGCAAGTTATCTATGTCCGACCATCACAACCTTGCACAAACCAACGGTACCGCCAAGTATCGATCCTTCTTGTCGAGGAAACTTTGACACGCTCCTGGAAAAGATGCTGAGTTATATTGGATACTCGTCACACACAGGTAGTAGGGTCCTGAAGGCATGACAGCTGCGAAGTGATCCACAACGTTCATAAAAGCCAGACAGTTTCGTTCATCTTTAAACCGTTGAAAAAACGCTATTCCATTCCGCACTTTAAATACCACAAACGAGATATGCCCGATTCTAAATCGCAAATAACTCGCTCATCTTCAAGCCGACCTTCTTCCGCCAAAGTGCTAAACAATTATGTACCCGGATGTTTTGCTCAACACAAGAAACTTTCTTCACATGATTAAAATCACTGAAGGTTGTCAGTCATTCGTTAGTGACAAAACTGCAAGATGGACGATTTGTGCATTGATAACCTTCAACGGGGATTAGGACGGTGACCCGAGCAAATTTTCCGTCTGTCCTCTCGGCTACACACATATCCCTTATGGTCTCCACAACCATGAGCATTCCGTATCTTGCTCTAATGACTAGTTCTTCGGAAGAAGACGAAGAAAAAACGTTTCTCGGTATCTGGTTCTGATAGTTTGTCTGTTTCCTATGTCAACCTGAGATTGATACATTCATTTCGGAAAGTCATTCCGCATCTCTGAAGCAACCAGTTTGAGGAGAAAACACCATCATCCTAGGACGAGTCAACGCTTGTTTTTCGTCAAAAGGCAGATCCGGACGAGGGGTCACAACTAAATAGGCAAACACCCGATTCTTGACGTTTAAAAACTATTTCAATTCCTCACACTCCCTAGTCTATCCCATACACGCCAAAAACAGCAGTACGATAAACGGGCTGTATTCTTACATGAATGCAAAACAGACCACTGGTTGAACAGACTCATGTAGACTGTTCGTCGTCGAGTACCGGTGCTCATTACCCGTTCCCAGTGAGTGACGGCAATTAGGAAGTTAGTCAGCAGGTTCAGGCGGTTACAACCGGTCACTTTAGCAGTTCATTTCACTACATCATCATCATCAGTAGCTGAGACAATCGTTTCGTTTACCGTCCAAGAGATCACCACCATGTTTTTGGCTCACTACAGATGCACAAGTTTGTAAAACCACGCCGCGTACAAAATGCAATAAAAGCAAATTAGATTGGTTATAAAAAGCCTAACTCAGTATATCATGTAAATCACTTTTAGGAAGGAGACCGCGGCCAACAGAAGGTTGCCGAGTAGGGATGTTGACCGGTGGTGGGAGGATTTGAACCCGCAAACTTCGCATCCAAACGTCACGACCCTATCCGCTTGGTGACCACCGGCCCGAACTACCCGGAACGCCATGGGACGAAGAAACTGAATAGAATAGCTCAGAAAGGAATGTTTCAGAATGTTTCAGCGAAAAAAAACATTAAAATCAGAAGAGAGTGAATGTAAAGATAAATCAGAGCTTCTATGTTTCTCCCTATCTCAGAATGACATCCCAGAACCCACAATCCGTCATCCACAAATCGGTGACCTACTGGAAAATATATGACAGCCTGAAGCACCTGTCATCGACGGTATCGAATTACGCGGAAAGCTGGTTGATAGCATATGTTATGTGATCGCGTCGTTCGTCCCGAAATCGAACAGAGTGGATAGTGCCCAAAAAAACTGGGTAAAACTCAAGTTGGTAACTTCAGCAGACGAATGGTTTGTGAATAAGAAGAACCAAGTAGACAAAAGCCTGCGATTTTACCAGCGATCACATTCCCAAAGCAGAAACAAAGAACATCCGGGATGAAACGACTTGTCTTATGTTCATTGTATCTCAATCACAGAACACTTTATGGAGAACACTTTATGCATCACTAAACGCAAACTTGGAAATGCTAGTCACGACAACTGGCAATACACAGATGAATAATTCACCAAAGTAAAGGTATCAAATCAAATCATCGGAAAATCTAAATGGTTGAAATATCATTAGACTGTAGCGTGGAATTCAGTCAGTCACAGCAGCCGTTCCACGAAAGGCAACGCACATTGTTTAATTCGATCGGTAGGGGCTAGCATCAAGTCAAATCAACGTTAGTGAATACATGCAGACGAATCTAGTCGGCCTTGTCATATAACTTCTTGGCATGATCAGTGTGTTAATGAATATGATCAGAGGTAGGCAGAGTAGATTGCAACTTTCGGTCAATGACCACGAAGAGAACTAAACCAAATGATGGTCAATTATCGATTAACCCTTACTGAACGGAAAGTTGTGTTCTGATCAGCCAAATAGATAGATATAAAACGAGACGAGTGGAAATGTGCTATCAGGGGTAGATACGATATGCTAAAACTTAAGGAGAAGATATTCACATGTGGTGAGCATAACTTGATGGTAAGTGATACGTCGGTCACGTCGAAAGGCATACGTGGGTTAAGTGACAGAAAATTGAACACAGGACTGTAAAACTTTGGAACATGTTTAAATGGTAAATCGACAGACAGTCGCACTTGGTTGTAGTACTGTTAGTATTGATAGTAGTAATAGTAGTAGCCAGTCAGTGTCTAAACAACTTGAAACAACGTGAGCACTATACCTAACTCATCTGAATGTATAACGGACAAGTTTACTAAAATTTTCGTTTAATCTTGTCGACTGCTACAAATCGCCAGTTGCACAACGGAAGGAAATCGAATTAACGGTGAAAGCTGTTGGACAAATATTGAAAACGATGCGCCCCAAGTCTGCTAAACTCAAATTCTTGAAAATTCAATCAGTTGGACTAGCGGTTACGTGGAACACAGAACTAGATCGCTTAACCGAATCTTTTCAGCCAATAAGTGGTACAAGTTACTTTCGGTTAAGATTGCGTGACAATCCCGTAAATGAAGAAATTTAGTTGCCGCGCGAGTCTGATGACGGATGATCCTAAATTTCGTTCAGAAAAATCGCCAGTTCCGTTTCGTTAAATCTGTGATACTTCATGAGTATTTTCTGGTTTTCTCCCAGTAACTGACTTCGAAGGATCTAAGATGGATATTAGCTATGCTTTGCTGTATGAAGTACTGGTTCCTCCTCTTCTACGGTGCACACAACCTTGGGCCGTATGCTACCGGCAGAAGATGTTCGGCTAGCATGAACGAGAATTTTGGCTGGACAGCGAGTAAAGAATTATGCACATTTTACTTACACTTTGGGCATCTATTCAATGGAATGTACAAGTATTGGGGATTAAACAGCAAACTCGCAGGAAAATTTGATGTGGAAATTAATGATTATTTTCAGTTTGTTTTAACATGTGACATGAAGCTTCAGAGTTTGAAGTCACAAACAGTCAATCTAGGCTGGAACTGCGAATCAGAACCCGTGTACGCACGGGATCTGTACCGGTGTCAGTGGAAGCATCCGCGACTCCGGCTGCGTGAATCCCGGTCAAGGCGACTCGTTGCCTACGTTCATGTAAGCCTTATTGCAACATATAAATGTTTGTTTGTCCGTATGAACAAGATACTGCTCCGAAAAGTTGTTTTTCGCAAAATGGAGAAACTCAAACTACCGAACTATTACAAAAGTTGCACGCCAGTTGCCATCTAAACTAAAACTGCAGGTTGATGTGTGACAGTGAATATGTGCAACAGCGAAGTGAATCTGTTACAAATCGATGCATGCATTCTAGAAAGACTGTACTCCAAAGGTAGAATCAGAAATCGCAAAACTGGAGTTTACAAGTACGTGGGCAGAGCAAAGCAACGATTGCATTGATTAACCGACAAACGTCAAAGGTATATGGTCCGACTGATCAGACACATGACCAGATTGGTCGGTAGAAAGCGTACACGCATACACACACTTGTCACACAAGCACAGAATCCACTGGGGATACATAAAATTCGGGTTTTCCCCTGGGGTAGACATGAGTTCTCCCCTTGGATTATTAGACAGATAGTCACCTTTTAATGACTCTCTGCAAATGCACAAATGTCTCTTCGATAAGTGAACCTGGCCAGTACAGTGTTTTTGCTGAGTATGGACTTCAGTAAATTTTCCCGGGTACTTGTCTGTTCCCAGTGTTCCTTGAATAATCTTCACGTCTGTAGACCCGTTTGTTGAACAAATATTCCGGCTTGATGATGGACGTTTTCACCAGGCCTTGCGTATGTGAAATTGTAGCCAAACTCGAAAATTGCAGGCCCCGATCACCCATCGAATGTCAACAGGGGGCCACCGTGCACGTATCCACTGTATGACAATTGACTTCACCGTATCTGTGTAAACAAATTATCTAAACAGTCAATTATTTCGATGTAAGGTGACTAGAATGAAGTTGTCAGCTACCGTGTGTCTAAAATGCGGACTAACCAACAAGCAAGTGTGGATTAAATCGACTTCTACGTGTACAAATTGGACCTCAGTTGGCATTCGTTTGTTTCACTCCGCATATCAATTTCATAAATAATATCTCTCTCCCTGGTGGTTTCAATACCTTTGGGGGGGCTTCAAAGATGGGATGATGCAACAACAAAATCGGGTTTTTGTGTCCCCATATGTGTCCGTGTTCTCCCTTTTCATACTGAACAAGTTGACGATTTAGGATTAGAAACTGTTTCTGAGCTCGTTTGTATTTAGTTGGCATTTGGAACTGATTGATCGAGACGATAATGAGCGAAGAAAATCTATACATATGAGCAATTACAAAAAAGGATCCTTGTACAATATCTTGAAAAATATGGATTTGTAAAGGCCAATACATAATAGTTACTTTACTTGTTGACGAGTCGGAGTTTTCGAACGATTGTTTTCACATGTCTCAAGCACAACAGTAGACGTTTTGATCCTTGGCGAGTTCATTGAACCGTACATGGTCCCCCATATTTATTTTTTAATTGTCATGAAACAGTCGTTCTCCTCCAGTTGCAACAAAAACCCCCGAGTATTTCACGATACAATCTTCTCGTTGCATCACAGTTTGGGAACAGTGGAAATGCACCGGTTGTGATCGATAAGAAGGGCAAATTAGCTATACACTAGTACTCAAGTATTCGCGGTGCCGATTTGAGCCTTGATTCTACACGAGGAATAGATGCATGCATATTCATGCACAGTGAATCTTGTATTGCTGGGCACGACAAACGACCAAAATGTAACCAGAAATGTTTTTTTACGCTTTGGATGAACCACACGGTCAGCTCTTTCGCGTAGCTGTTTGCCAGAATAATATCACTACCCTCTTACAGGCAAAGCATTGGCACGTTGAACTAGCTGTTTCTGTCAGAGTGGCAAGTGTGGATAGGAACACTGTGCATTCGCGAGTGGATGAGATCCAACGCTTCCATTCACATTCATCCAAGAATTAGTGGTTTGTAGTCTCATGCACTGGCCATATTTAGGGCAGTTATTAGGCTATCGATAACCAGATCCAGGCCTGTGTCGATTAGCCAGCAGTCTGTACGACCAACTTTCCCATTCGTTATCGTTTGTTTACACAACCGCAGCCTTCCAAATGTCAGGTGCTTATCACAAAATCGATCAAGGGATAAACTTGTCATTGTATTCCAAACACAACAAATGTGGCAAATAACATGTGGTTGGATCATGTCTCACATTCACGACTAGAATTCACGTTCACTTGCAATCATTTAACCAGTTGGACGTCGAAAAACAGTCGGACAAACTCGAATCAGTGACACCGCCTAAATAAATACATTTGGGTATTTTAAACAATTCCTTGAAAATTCCCACTGTGCACATTGAGAAAACATTAGTTGGCATAAAAGCTGCTTTGTACCTAGATTTTTACATCACTGTATATTTGGAAACATTTTTGTTGGGAGAGATTGGATTACTCAGATAAAAATATGGATGTGGAAGGGGTTCGTGGTTGCATATGCATAACCTGAATATACAAGAACGCGTTGTCTTAATTGTTTTGTTGTCTAGGGTTTGTATTGGGACGGAGGGTGCGCCAGGGGAATTTAAGCGCAACCGCAAATTGTTTTTGAACTCAGTGGAAGATTGCGAAGACGCATCGCAACAGCTTCCGCAGTGTTCAAGAGGCGACACTTTGCCAACCTAGATTGTCGACCTCTGGTCCGGAAAGCTTGCGTCACATTCACGGTTTGGTTAGTCCGTGCTAGATGTGAAACGACTGCGCTGTTAAGTGACTTAATTGTTCCAGTGACCAACCATGCCGGGTGGTGCTCACGGATGCGTTCAGACAAGCGCCTGGTCGTGCGGCCGATGTACATTGTCCACAGGATGATGTGAGTGAATAGATACCAAACGAGGCCGCCAAATCAGGAACTTTGTCTCTCGATCGTAATGACGCTAGGGCGCGGGATTTGAACAAGATTCGAAGCTGGGCTGCGTAATATGTCTTATTGATAGCGCTAGTCAGCCTTCGTCGTGCTATCTCTGCTAGCATCTTACCGATTAGTCTACTTGGGAAGCCAGTCTCAGTGAGTACTCTCCCTACTATCTGCAGTCTTGCGTCAAGAGTATTTCCTGTGCATATTCTTTTGTTCTGGCTAACAGACATCTAATTATCCGGACCAAACGACGTAAGAAGTGTATCGAAAAATCGATGCGCCATGTA
>LUCM01001207.1:0-56361 GCA_008360955.1 Fasciolopsis buskii
TGGTATTAAATCTAATTCGAGTGAGAAAAACGGAGTACGTAGAGGAGACAAAAGTGGCGCAAAACAAATGAGCAGAAAAATTTGCGAAATTTTTCTGAACAATACACAAAGGTTTCTACCAAACTATAAGTAGGTAAACTGGTTTAAGCTATGAGAACGAATTCAGCAAAATTTCAAACCACGCGCTGACACTCACCGTAAAATGTTATTGGAGGACTCTTGTCAGCACAGAACTTCATAAGCCACTTGGAACACCATTTATCAAGAGACTCTAGGTCTTCATTGATAAAAGCAAGAGTGGAGCTAAACGAAGCAGCCTCAAAAGAGTAGGCTATTTTAATGTCATCGGCAAACAGAAATGGTGTTCCATGACGAATAACTTTAAAAATGTCGTTTATGTATAGCAGAAAAAGGAGAAGACCCAGGAAGCTCCCCTGAATGACCCCGATAGTAATTGCACACGGATGGGGAAGACAACCGTTAATATTGACTATCTGAAAACGAACGGAAAGGTCAGATGATAGCCGAGATAAGAGGGGATTTCTTATTCCACAAGTCCTAATTTTGGCCCGAAGTCGGGAGTGGGAAACGCGGTCAGACGCTTTTGACATTTCTAAAAAGATCATGAGCATCAAACGGTGAGAAGCAGCGCTTGGGGTAACCAAGGTTATGGAGTCAAACTGACAAATGAGGCAGGATCGGCCCCTGAGGAAGCTGTGTTGGGAGGGGTTGATAAGGTTGTGAGTAGTAAGGAAATTAACCAGTTGTGCTTTAATAATCTTTTCATAAGCCTGGATAGAATTGGAATGTGGTTAATGGGGCAAATGTTTTCATGTTCTTCCATAGTAATGGAAGTTTTCCATTATAACGGAAATGTTGGGCCGGATATGGAGAGCGAGAACAGGCTTAGAAGGAGCAGTGGAAGATCTGGAACAGCGGTGCGAAATAAAACCAATTGGGTGCCATCATGGCCAGGTCTATGGGATGGCCTGGCATATTTCATCACATTGATGACGTCAGAAACGCCGAGGTTAACATGGGGACGATTGAAGAGTTTGTCCGATTTTCAATAATGAGAGTAGTAGAGAAATATGTACTGGATGCTTCTGCGATGTCTACGGGGAACTCGATGCGTAAGCTATTGAATATGATGAAGTTCATAATAGTTGAGGAGTTGGGCTGCAAGCGAGCTTTGAAAATGTGGGAAGTCTTCTGACCTGGGTTAGGCGACCCAAGAGCTAGCTAGAATGACACTGTCCTAAACAAGATCAAGGCTAAGGATGTAAAATGGGCTCGTCAGTATTCAATACCACGCTGATGCGTGCCCCCCGTTTGCGAATTCAAATTCTGGGTAAAGGAGGGCGACTGAATGCAATTACTCGAGGCACGGCTATGGTTGAATGCAGTAGAAGGGTGCATTTTGGGACACTAAGACTAGACCCAGCACCCGCGACTGCCATACGCCTCAGGAACCAAAATAAGGGAGCTGAGAGTGCGGGTTAAGGGTGGGAATCTCGGCTATCAATGGCAATGGCCTCGGGAGTAAGTCCCTAGCATGCGACAGCCCCGTCCGTTCAGTGGCCGAGGGGACAGCAGGGAGGATGGCATAGCGGTGGCCTACACAAATGCTGCAATTGCGGGTAATAACTGGAAGCGGCTGCAATTAGGGAATCCGGATGTAGATGTGGTGGCTGTCACTGAAAAGTGGTTGCGACTGGGGAAGGGTGACAAGGATTTAATGGCGTGGGGTTATTCATTAATGAAAATGGATAGAGCAAATGTGAGAGTAGGAAGAGGGGCCCTGAGTCCGGCAGGTGAAGAGTACGACGCACAGGAGGGCCACGAAATGCATACCCCAAACATAGAGACTCTGGAAGTCATCTGCGCAACTGGCGGATTGAGGATCTCAGTTGTGGGTGTGTACCGTAGCCTGGGGTCGACGCATGGGGCACGGGGAACTGTTTCTCTTTCTCAGTGTGGTTGCAGGGTCTGCGGGAAAGCTTCACATACTGGGAGATTTTAACGCCCCTGAGAAGGACTGGGTTTAGGTGACCGTCCCAGAATGTACCTTTGGGCATCAGCTCATGCAGTTCTTGCACGAGAGTGGGATGGTTCAATATGTTACCCAAACGACTAGACGGAGATTCGGGCAAGTGTCTTCAACCCTTGACTTAATGCTGACGAGAACAACGAATGACATAGGGAACTTGAGTTGAAAGATCCAATAGGTGGCAGTGACCACGCCGCAATCCATATGAGACTGAGCCTGCAGGGACTGGTAGCCCCCGATAAATATGGCAGGAACTTCTCAGGAGTAGCTGAAAGTAGACTGATGGACTTGGGTCTTCAAACTAGGTGGGAAGTAGAGCGAGGTAGCAACTTCGTGGATCGTCAGTGGGAGGCAATTAAGAGCAACCTATTAGCAGTAACAGACTTAGTTGCACCCCTCCACACATTGGAGCGGAAGGGGTTACTGCCAAGCTGGAGGAGTAGTAGCATGAGGTTCAAGAAGCGGAAACAGAGCTTTCATGAGGTGTCACGACACACGGGGCTACCGAGACTACCTGAGGTAAACAGCGGGGAGGAAGATAATGTCCCGCATCCAACGACAGTGCCGCACCATCTGCGAGGAGCGGATAGCTGGTGCCGTAACTAACAACCTCGAAGCCTAATACAATTACGTATAGTCTAAGGCTACTCTGCGGGGGCCTTAAGTGGAGCAAAGAACCGCCGGAGAATAAGATCGGCGGGCAGTCAGGAGAAAGCCGATTGTCTATTGGGATTTTTCCGGGCAGTATACAGGCGAGATCAAGGGATATATGGACAAACACTAAGTCCCGCCTACCTTATGGTGGGGATGGTGGACGGAGCGATCACGGAGGACGAAGTGTGGGACAGCCTAACAGAAATGGACGCGCCGAAAGCAGCGGGGCCTGATAGAATCCATCCAGCTGGCGGAGGTTCTTATGCAACTTTGCATCCGGCCCCTTAGTGCATCGCTGAACGAAGGGCGGAGCCCCGCGAACTGGTTGACGTTCACAGTCATACGGGTGTATAAAACCGGGAACAGATACAACTGTACTAGCTGTGGGCCAGTGAACCTGATATCTATCATGCCGAAAACTTTTGAAGGAGCCCTTCGCGAAGAAGTAGCCAATCACCTGGAGGCCAAAAAAATTTACGATGGTGGAGCAACCTGACTTTTGGCAAAAAAGTTCCTGTATGACCGACATGATAAGCTTCCTGGACGAAGTAACATGTAGAGGTGACAGGGGAAACGGTAGAAGTCTGCTATATGGACTTTCAGAAGACCACAGGCTTTTTGACCAGAAAGTGAAGGCTTTCGGAGTTGGTGCTAAGGTGACTAGCTGGATGGCACAAAGTCTGAGGGGTAGACCTTTCAGGGTGTGTCGAAGGTATCTATCGGACAGAGGAATGCTACACAGCGGGGTGCCTCAGGGTCCGACTTAGGGTAACTGCTCTTCCGTTTGTGTGCCAGCAACATAGCTGGCGGGTTACAAAATCCGTGCTTCATGTTTGCCGCTGACGTCAAATTAATAGGGATAGCAAACAGTGAGGCTATCCAGAGGAATCTAGATAAAGTTTACCAGTGGTCGGTCAGCTGGCATCTTCCGTTGAACTTGGATAAACATCAGCGGCTCACGGAAGAAGAAGCAAACTACCTTCGCCACATGGGTCCACCTGGGCATCAGGTCGCGATGGAACAAATTCAGCAGGCAAAAGACTTGGGGATAGCCTTAAGTGAGGACTTCAAACCTAGTCTGCAATATAAGAAGGCGGTCAAGAAGGCGTGATGTGCCCTACGCCAACTCAAGAGGACCGTAGGATCTGGGAGGCTTAACGTTCTTCTACTGCTGTTCGAGGTATTTTTCAGACAGAACTTGGAATGCTGTTTCCAGGCTTGAGGATTACATTCGGTAAGAGATAGTAAAATGCTGGAAGAGATTCACTGTTTTACACGGTTTTATGGGCATATGAGGAGCATGGGCTAGGACCAGAGGTTGGGGGTGCTTGGCTTCCACTTCAAGGAAGGACGTAAAGAAAGAAGGGGCTAGATACAGGCCGCCAAGATCATTTAGTTTCTGGCCGGGAAAAGGGGTCACGCAACATGAAGAACGGATTGTCTTAACGCGAATCCCACATTATGCTTGCATGCCCTTAATCTTTGTGTCCACTAGTGCGCCATTCTTACTCGGCTCCGTATGATTGCAACCCTGATACTTGACCGGTACGAGGAGATGACAGTCGAAAGTTGAGAATATTTGCACAGGAGCGTGCGGACGGTGTGTGTGTGAGCAACGCACAAGTGGCGACCGCGCCACGCGGTCAACGTTCGGTTAAACAAGCTATCTGGAGGAACAAATCCAGGTTCCGCTACAGGCAATCTTATTCCAATTAAGGGGGAACGATAAACTAAGAAGGAATGAGTTGTGAAGTTCAGGAGGTTATCGAGAGGAAGGCATTTCAGCAACTGTTTCCTTCCTTGTAGTAACTGATTTGGGTTTTCCACCCTCCTGTTATCGAAGCATCGTCTGATCCAAGGAGCTCGGTGCAAGAACCTGGACCATCAGGCATCTCGCAGTATAGTCTTATAATCTAACTGTTACTGTAACTGCAACTGAAAGATTCTTGGGTTTACGAATGGCCTGAGCCAGAAGCCGCCCTGTGAAAACGAACAACAGCTGAACATTGCGGCAATTTGAACCAGCAATCTAGGTTGACGTGTTTTCGCGAATTCTCAAATTTTTTCGACATCCACATGGATGACTATGACTTTTCCACACTGGATTTCAGAAGATTATTTTCATGCGCTTGTTTCAAGCGAGGAATCTGTCAATATTATAGCCTTGGATAAGTTAGTTGATGATGTACAAACCAATAAACGAACAACAACTATTCACCTGCTGAGTAGCGGTTACGGAGATGCAGTTATTTCAAACCTCGTGTCATGGTTGCAGTCTGATTCTGACAGGTTTGTTCCGTAACATCTTCTAAAAGAACCATAGAATATCCGGAAATGCAGCCTTTGTTTTGGGGTCTATGGCAGAGGATAGTCATGCCTGTCTAAAAATTATTAATAATCCTAGCAGCTTCCCCTCAAATGAGCGCTTAGGCCTGGCAAAGAATCTCATTTCTATGTTAAACAGCCAAGATGATGAAACCATTCTGAATGCTACAGGAACTTTGGGCACAATTGTATGTCAGTTCTACTTTTTCTTAGGCTACAAATGTTCACACACTATTTATTACTTCAAGGCAGAATGTGACGAGGGAAGAGAGTGGCTGTTAGATCATATCGGAAGGTTCGATTATTTTCTTGAGCGCTTGGATTTTCTCCTAATGTCACGGAACCGTTGGATTGCTAGCAATGCTGCTTTGATTTTGGCCAGGTACTCTCCTAAACACGACAGAACTGATATGACTTCCCGCCAGACTGACCGTCTGTGACAGGGGACTTTATGCAATTCTAGGATCCTGCAAAAGTGAAGTAGTACTGGAGCACTTGGTTAGCTGCCTTGGTAATGACGGAGCTGGTAAGTTTTCCCGGATAACATATTAAAATTTCACCCAAATTTATTATTTTAGGCTGTGGTATGAATTGCGCTTTCGCTCTTGGACGTGTATGTGATGCTTGGCAGGGCATTTTTCGCCTAAGGAAACTACGAAACAGAGAAAATTTAGTAAGCGTAATTTTATACTTTTCAATAATATCTTCTCAGATAATACTCACTCCGTATCACTTGATACTTCTTAAGAAGCATAATCTGCAGTTTAAATGAAAGATTTATAACTGAAAAATCTTAGTAATTATACGATTCAAAATGTGTCATACGACAGTAAGACTTGCAATGTTTGGGGTTTTATTTCATTTTTCTTGCACCTGAATGTTTGGTTTGCTCAAATTCAAAGCGATCGTTGAGGCACGCGGCGAGCTTTGCACCAAACTGCTTTGAAAACATTTACTTGGGTCAGTTTTTGTTCACCAATAAGTTCACTTTCAACAGTAGTCTCTTCATTTTTGATAAAGATTTCGTCACAAGCAATTCAATAATTGATCCATCGACCCCATAGGACTCAACGTCTGTGGGACAATGTCTTATCCTCTTTATATTTTTTAGCTTCATCAAAAGTGAAAGTCAGTCACAAAATTTGGTAAAAAAACCCATAAAATATAGCATTTTCAGGGATATTCCGCGACCACGCGAGTATAACTTACTTATAAGCATTCGAACTGTCTGCTTTTGTAAAGCCAGAAGCTAAATGTCGTTTGTTATCAAATAAACTAAAGTAGTGCAACTGAGATCAATTTTGACAATTTGGGCAGAAAAGGAATTATACAAAAGTGAGTTCTTGAGTATTTTGATATTTTTTGAAGAGTACCTATAGTGTTCTGTTTATTTTTACCACCCAAAAGTGAATTTATGGCAATAAATTTCCTCAGCCTCTTGCAAAGCGACGAAACATGGCAGGACCTTGTAAAACAAGAATTTCTCCTCGACTTTTAGAACTTCCAACTGTAACTGTAGCCTGCGGTAAACTTTTGTAAGGTTATAAATGATGCTTGAAGAATACTAGTTGCTCTGAAACAAATCCTCTTACCGCTGATAACTACCCAATTCCATGACACCCAGTTAATAGCAGTTATGTTAACATAATTTTGGCACTGAATAGCAGTGCCATTATGTTCATTCATACTAAACTAAAACAATATTTTCTTCATTTATTTGACGCAATATGCCAATTTATTTCCAAGTTGGTTATACTTATCAATCATCAGTGATGACAAATCACATTTTTTGATAATCACCACTTTCTCAGTTTAGCTCGAGTCCACATTCAATGATTTCTGCCCAGACGCTTCTGCTTCACATCGTGCGGAGCTGCCTACAGTGAAAGAATAAAAACAAAATGCAGGAAACCAGAAGTACATAATTCAAAAGAACTACTCAAAAGTGAAATGTGATTTCAAAAATGTCACTAAATTCGGTGCTCAGACACATCATTTCGGTTTAGGTCATCCCATGGGGCGATAAGGCTGATCTCGAAGTAAGATTTAGACTTTATCTTTCAGATAAGTTCACGCTTTCAAAATATAAGATATCAACCTAGGGGTTCCATGATCTGCCAATTTGTTGCTAGTCATTTTTTGATACCGAAGAAGTATATATATATATACATATTGTGATTTAATGTAGTGCCTGGATGGTTGAGCAAAACTTCTACGGAAGCACGACCGGCTTCGCGGTTATTGCTACTTGTCCAAATATCTTGTACACTCCGAACTGGCATGACTCGACGAAATCTAATTTTAGCGACAGTAGCGTGCATCGAGGCTTTTCTTTATATATATATATGCATAAATATATATATGTCACACTGGCTTACAAACAGGCATGGTACCGACTGGACAGCATGTAAATGAATCTCCACAGGAAGTGATTAAACAAAGGGAAAAAATGCAGACCCATAACAAACCAACCGTCACGTCCTCCAATAGCGAAGCAGAACACTGTGAACGCCCTTCCCCTAAAGGAAATCCGGATGTAGTGCCGGAAACGCAAGTGTTGTAGATTCTGGAACGCTGCCGTGGTTTTCACAGTTGGTGACGTGACCTCCTCTCCAACATAACCAGCAGGTGTGATCAGGCTCTTGAGTTGCTTGAAGCTGTGGACTATCTCTAACCGATCATCACAAGGTATGAGTGCAGAGGCAGGCTCCTGCCAGTCCTGAAGAAGTGCCTTGCAATTTTAATGTGCAAAGTGCATAACGTACCTGCAAACCTCAGCCGCCAAGCCATCCAACGCGCGTCGAGTTTCCTGTGTATTGTCATTCAGCAAGATGGCATATTATAAGTCAAGACTCTGGAAGGATTCCAACCAAACTGTACCTCAGTACCGTAGAATGTAAGCATTTTTGACAGGGAGAACTTGATGCATCAGATCACCTAGGTCATTTCAAACAATTTTCGGGGAATAATGACCTTGGAATGAATTTAGAAAATATAAATTCCAATAACGTACACTCATTACACAAATCTGTTACTTCTCCGCTAATCATGTCATGGCTAATGTTATGGTGGTCATTAGGCATGGAAAAGATCTGGTAAAATGTTTGAAGGAAGATAGGTGAAGTTAAGCTACGCAATGCGTTACGCTTTCCTACAAAGATAGACCGCAAGTTACAACTTTTGCCTGTTTTCCAGATGAAAATAAAGTCTCACATCATCAAAAAGTAAGGTTACATGGCTGCTGAGTGGAAATATGGTTCTTTGAGCATTCTTACTTTCCGGGTTCTTTAAGATGAAGTCTAAGAGGCATTTACTGCTTACTCGCAATTGATCTGTAGGGAGTAGCTGACTTAAGATCCTGATGATATTTTACTAGGGCGGATTCAACTAGCCATAGTTGTTGCGAAGAATGAAAGCAATGAGGACATGGATGAAAGGACCTGCCTTCATTAATTCTGCAGCACAAGGTAAAGAAAAGTGCAGTCACGTTGATTTGCAAAAAGATGATAGATTAGGAGTAAATCGCTTGTACATGCCTACAGCTTAGATGACTGAACTAAAAGTAATATTGAATGTACAGCAGCAAAATTTTAAAATACCTAACTTTTGCTGCGGCTGCTGATCAGTAAATATAACCAATAACGAGTGTAAGATCTATCGAAGTAGTTCTTATCGTATTACCTGTCCCTGATTATCCTGTTGGGAACTGAATCACACGTTAACGTTCTCCGAGGTAATGGGCAGACTGAAGGGGTTGTTCCTACATTGTTTTGTGAGCTTTATGAGTGCCATTAGCGGTTTAGTTAGTTGAGGCCTACACTGAAACATAGTTTGTCGTTGTTATTTATGGCGATAGATAATTGTTCTCCCTCCGTAATAAATATTTTTCTTTAAGAGCAGAAGGTTCAGCAAATGAATCTTTTATATGGATTATGGAGAACTCCAGTTTTTACTGTAGCCGGAAATGTAATCTGCATACTATATGACCATGATTTTTCTAAAATAATTTAACCTGCGTATACCGGTCCGGAGTTTAAACTTCTGCCGGAAGTAAAAGCTTGTTCCTTGTTTGTGGCTTCATAGACAAAGAATAAATTCACAAAATAAGCAGCAGCTTTATGTTCTAAAAGCTACTTTAGGCAGCGGATCTGCCCAGTGGAGCATTTTAGATAACTTCGTGAACATATTAAAGCAAATAATTACAGCAAATTAGTTTAAACGTCGATATTCGCTCAAAAAACAGTGTTAATTATAAAAAAAGCTTGTCCTATTTGTGATGACGTTTTTGAAATGTAGACTAGAAATATAACAATTGTAACAATCGGTGATGTTACTCATTCGAGTATCATTCATGGGTAAACGAGTCAATTTAGCAGCGGTTTTAGTACTGTTTAGTTGTCAGCCTTGGCGATTAGATCGTACCATAATACCAGTCAAAGTAAAATTGCCGGAAGGTTACCAGTGGTCTTTGTAGTGAACGGTTTAGATCCAACCTGAAAAGTAGAAAAAAGGGAATCACGGGGTATCTTTTCCAGCATGCCTAGTCATTGGGGTCTGACAGGAGGCTGATCTCAGAAGGTTTTACCTGAGATGGCGTGTGATACGTAGCCCACAGACAGCTGCATCGTTTTGACTGGATGGGCTTTAGTGTTGGTTGGTATCCCTAATAAGTCTCGGCTACTGCTGATGTATCTGGTTTTCCAAATTTCAGAATGATACTACGCCTCATTTCAGAATTCGCTGGCCCATTGCTTGTCACACGCTAAATTCGGTAACGTTGGCCCGAAAAATTTCAGTTGCTTTTAAATTTAGAAGCTTAGAGACGAGATCGACCATTTTTATTTTAGCACTTTAAAGGTTTTATTATAAGAAACACTCGTTTATCAACCAACTTATGAAATTCATTTTCTTGACTTTCTGCAACATTAGCTTCCTCATTATCCCGTGTGAGGTGAGGCTAAGAATTGATTCAGAAAGTGCAAAGGTGCTTTGTTTCGATACTCTCAGTCCCGTGAAAGTAAGAATGAATCAGGTCTGAGAAATAGAACCGTTCACCAAGCCCGTCGTCAGTTAGGCGAATGATGCATAGGCCAAAGAACTAAATGATTGTAAGAAAGAAGCAAGGTGGAAAACAAACCGACGTCCTTGACTCCGAAAGAAAAAATCTGTACTTTTCCCAACACGTTCGAGAGCGATCAGTGGTGGGGTTCGGGCTGATAATTAAAAAAAGCGATCTGCACGAGAGACGGGGGGAAAATCAGCCAATGTGGTCAACCATGTGTGTACCTAACATAAACTGTTTTACTAGGAAAAATAAAGAAAACAGGTATACAGAACGGCCATAAGTTATTTTAATCGTTCTTGCTTTATTAGACATGGCTGAATTAGATAAGAAACAAGACAACCAACAGGAACCGTTGGAGCTAGCGGCAGCAAAAACGAGATTATTAAAACACCCCGATCAAGTTTTACAATCGTTCACAAAAAGAATCCGGTTCTTGGCTTTGGATCAGTCAGAACCGAACCCATTGGGTTTTTTTGCTTACTTTATTATTTTGAACTCCTGCTTATAAAAGGAGTTTGGTTCATTTTTTTAAATATTAGGTCTTGACCTATATCCAGATTTAATTTATACTTTGCTTGATCTTTGTACACAGGTAGAAGTGAATAAATGCACTGTAATTTGTCAAGTTTATCTTTGGACGGTCTTGTGGCAAGTTCTCCTTCACAGTGTGATTTGATATTTGTTGTATTTAACCTTCAAAGTAGCGCTCATTCTATCAGCCAGTTTTATTAAATTGTTGGTCTTGCCATGAGTTTTCTCATTAGTCTGGCAAATTTATGGGCGACTGATATCTCTTGGAGTTTGAGAAATATTGTTCATCCTTTATAAACCTTTGACTCGTGGAAGTGCTTTTTATTGCCGGGTCGGGCTCATGCGTTTGTGCTCTCCTTCGGATGTCGTACTCTACTGTTCCTAAGAAGTTTTTGGCTATTGTTTTCATTACAATACTTTAGAAAAATTATTTTCAGTTTGTTTATTGGTTCATTCATGCTGCATCATTAGGTCGCTTCTATAAAAGCTTCATGCCTGATATGTGTGTCTGCTTCCGCATACTGACACTAATAGTGCTTCATTTTTGGCCCTCCCAACCAATACTACAGAAGTGTGGTTTTCTTTATCAGCAGTAAACTTGATGCTAATAATGATATTGCCGCTGTATAAAACTTCTTCGACCTGCTCCTATTGTTTGCTCGGAGCCCGAGAATTTCGCTGATGAAACAACCGCATTGAAAGCTCCAATTAGAACTGAAGCGGGCAATTATCATCGAGAAGTAGTTTTCCTGAACCCACGTTTTTCATGCTTCTGTGACCACAGATTAGGCGCAAACAAAAGTGAGCACGAACTAAAGCATGATCTGAGTCCACGGATGCAGACCAGGATAATCGGCAGTGTTTAACTGATCTAGATCACCAGTGACCGCTAACAACGTGATCAATCTGAGTCCAGCACCGTGAAGACGAAGGAGGGTGCCAGATAAACCGACATCGCCTTGTATGACAACAATAGGCGTTCACTAGAAACAACCTTTGACCAGAACAAGCTTGGATGAGACGATCATCGTTAGCAGTTCGATAGGCTGGGACATGAAATCGGCCTTCGATGTACCGTTCCGTTTCCGCTAAGTGATCTTTTGTGAGGGGTTTGGTTTAATTAATGGATCCAAAGAATTTCTTCACCTTATACTAATGCTTCCAGCTAGATGTATCCATCGTGTTCCAATTCTTCATGGCATCTTGCATAGCATCTACATGGGAATAACTGAATTTAGAAACGAACCTTTAGGAAATGCTAGAGTCATTGAGGCGATGGGTACTTCGCGGACCCCCCCCTAGGACACTGTTACTTTAACCCAGCACGGGAACCCGGAGAAGATGCATGCTTATCACCACCAGCACTAGAAGAAGCAATGATTAGAGCGCTCCGGATTATTATGCAACGACCAGTGCAATGTGGAACTCATTGCTTCTGTACTATTTACTGAGGCCTTTGGGTGAGTACTGCTAGATTCCGGTCACTAAGTAGGATAGTGATCAAGATTCCCAGCCAAAACCTTGAGTTCTAACAAAAGCATATCCGCAAGATAACGGGTTTAATTGTACTTCACTGATTTTTCCGATTCAACTACCATTTCAAATCAAACGCCGGCAAGAAGAACCAGGAGGCTACCTCGTCAGGCCCCGGCCGATCGACCTTCCAGGCATGCTTGGATTTTCGGATTGAGATAAGCCATACTGTGTAGTTCGTTGGGTCATACGGGCATGCACGCCGTCACACCGCGTAAGAGTGCGGCCTCATTGCGACGGCCCTTTGAAGTTAAGTTAATCCGCATGAACTTTTAGAGGGCGTCTGTAATACAATCCCAAAAATGTCTTCTCCCGGATTCTGAAACCGCGGTTGACGAAGTCCTTTCGGTCGACAGAATAGAGAAGACTCGAGTCAACAACGAGATGCGAGCAATGTATTGTATATATCATGATACCGAAATAGCAACGATACCGCACTGCACGCACAGGCAAATCATGGGAGAGAGATGCCTAGTGGTCGGATAGATTCGAAAGCGAAGACTCTCGAAAAGTGCAACACGAGTGGAAACATGTAGGCTCCATGTGCAATAGAACAATCGCAACCGAACAAATGTGACAAAATTGATATTGAGTGGCAAATCAGATCTCAGAGAAAATGGTGTCCGAAAATAATCGATTTTCTCCGAAAGATTGATGCTACTATAAACTGATTCAGTTATTTTTCTATCATCCAAAGAGGTCTACATTTGAATGACATATCTAGGCGGATAAAAACGGAAACGGTGGGAAGGTGGCTTTCAAAGGTAAGAAATTAATATCCAGTAAACTGTAAAAGGGGCAGTATCTTTAAGTTAACGTAAGAAAGAATCCCTACAGGTATCACCATTAAAACTTTAAAATCTTATAAAATCGTCACTACAAGACGCCTGTAGTGCTTGAAAGATAGAGGGAGATAGAACGTTTCCTTATCGTTTAACTTTTTCAACAAGCCGAAATTGGAATATATTAAAATTTCCTGAGTGATTTTCCTAAAAGGTCGGAAGGTGGCCGCCATCGAGCTGTGACGAAAAAATATGCGGTTCTTTGGCTAATTTGTTGAGATCACATAATAAACAAAGCGCCGATTGTAATGGGATAACATGGTTGCCAAACGATGCTCGGTGAACGGTGACACTCAATCAGTATGTCACACTTTTCTTATGAGGCCAAAAATGACCTAGTTGATTAGGCCTTCATCATCTTGATGGCTGGAATTCTGAATTCCAGCTCCACCGGCCAATTCGACCGTAAATACTGTCGCCCGACTTAACACCAAGGCTGACGCATCCAGAGTTCATGTAGTTTCGTGCAGCTCCAATATGTGATGTCGAGTTTTAGGTCCTCCTACTATAACAGTGGGTGTTAGAGGTAAAAGGTGTACCCGTTAAACAATACTCATTTCTCAAATAAATGATAATAGAAATTCAATGTAGTTCTGATTGATATACCTGGCAAAGTTCCATGAAATTATCCGTTGCTTGGAATGACGAACGGGGGCATCCTCGTCGTGTAGGTCTTAGTGCTTTTATATTGAGAGTGGCAATTACTTCGGATTGAAACAACGCCTTATCGCTAAGTGTTTCCAGATTAACCGAATGAGCATTCCAGTATGGAGCCAAGAAAAATAATAACTAATCTTGTGGGACAGCAAATCTAAATCAACAACTCGGGAAAGGTTATCGATTAGTTTTGCAATTTCATTTAAAAGTGACCAAGTGGGGCAGGAAGAGACGGAGGACAAGATTATGCTAGTTTTATCTTTTTCCGTTCAAAACAGGCGATTCCACGTTAACGCAAGTCATTTAAAAGCAGAACGACTACGATCATAGGACCGAATCTTGGCTGAACGCAAATTCGCGTTCTGAGGTTCCGGGTGAGGGAACGGTTAGCGTTTCCGGTGGTTAGCGGTAATTAAGGTAGAACCACATGTACTGAAGAAGTGGCCACCGACAAGCAATTGCAATGACGAGGTTGCGGCAGCTTTTCTCTTGACGAGCTGTATGTCTTTAATACACCAACGAAGTTCGCTGGCGGTGCTAATTGGGCGAGTGGGCTCGACGTTTATTGATATCATAGAGATTTATTTCCTTTCGTGACACTGTACGTTAGGAGAGGCGTACAAGTCAAAATTTTCAGTCATCGAAAAAAATTAAGACACGTGGTCTGAAGTGGCCTAAAGGAGGATGAACGGAACTACGGTCACTGGCTTCCAAAAGCTTGTGAATGCAATGTCTTGCTCTGCTGACTTGCGGATCAGGTCTTTTGACTAGAGACTTTCAGCGGGGTCCTACTTCGGTTTCGGCAGTTGGGTATTAAAAAGGTCACAAAAGATCCGTGGATTAAATGGGCAATCAAAGAGGCAGAGTCGGAAACAGTGCATATGAGTGATGAACCGTATAATTAAAGCTTGCGGCTCCTCAAATATGGCCCTGTAATAACGACGAATGTGTCATCGACAAATCTAATTCTAATTTTTTGTTACCTGCTCTATGAAATGAAGTTTTCAAGGAATTGCGTTGCAACTGCTTCAAGAAATCCAGATTTCGAGGATATCACCAGTTTACCTTGCATGTATTCATAAGTGTCACCGTTAAGTTAAGGCAGACGAATTTATTCGTGCTTCTGGCGTTTTATTGGAGTTATTTTCTTAGAACAGTTCAGTGTCCTCAAAAACTGCTAAATTTTGTTCCAAACTGGCTTTTTGTTGTTAGTGCGGAACGTTTCGAGCGCTGTTTGTATTATATCTCTTTCTGTCTATCAGGGGCTTCAAAAGTTTCTTTTATTTCATGACCACATTACACTGCGAGTTGCTCGTAAAGAAACAGCAGGTTTCGGTGAGATAATCTTACTGTGTCATCCTGAAGAACCGCATAGCCTCGCAGTGACTGAGGCACTGTCTGCCATCATTCACCGTTCATTTACAGCACGCTTTTGGTTGACGAAAGTTACTCTAACTCGTACATATTCCCCGCATCTACCAGCTCAGGTCAATCAACGAGATGCTTGCTACCGTTCCCACTAGTACACCTGAATGGGGAGTTTGCAAAAATGCGTGCTACTGTTTCAGTTGTTTGGTTGCCACTCACGAAGGAAATCAGTGGGTAATAACAACCCCGAGGTTACTCACCGGTGACGATTACTTCTTTGCCCGTGATTACAAAGCAGTCGGTCAGGGAGAAAATCAATCTCCGACGAAGATAAACGGTGAAGCATGCATTCTGTCCTCCATCACAAGGCTGCTGGATATGTCAAATTCGGAAGCATCGTGGTTCGCAGCTATGTAAGAACAAATTGTATTCAAAGCAATTTGCGCATTTTTACTCAACACGAGAACCGAAGTAAAATAGCGGTGTTAATCTTCAGTTCGGTACGAAAAAATGCATAGGAATATGCTTGAAGTCTTTGGTTTCCTCCAAATATTTTTCGACATTTTATGCGCATTGATGAACGAGTAAAATCAAAAAGATGGTTAAAAGGGAAAAAGAACCTTTTAATATTCACCGTTGTAATTATAAATTTTCTGCGGAACGCTTGAAGTAAAAGATATTTCAGATTTGTTGGATTCCATAAAATTTGGAGGGTTTACCCAGTAGGTATTTATTTCCGTAGATTGGGAGTTGCATGAGTGACGGTAAAGCAGTTAGCATAAAGCTAATTTCAAAACGTGGACCGCGCCCAAGCGAGTTCATTAAATCACAACTCCGATTATTAACGCTAAGGCGAAAGATAAAGCGATCTTCGTTTTTGTACGAATATATTTGTTCGCCTGAGAATTCATGAAATGATTGCTGTCGCATATCATTTTTTTAATTACTTAATTCTGCGATCCAAACTGATCATCAAATAATTGACATTTCTACAGGGCGATTCGTTCTTTGATTAGCCAGCCTCGTGGCCTGGTTGCCGTACGTCGATATCCTCCGGTTATAACTGCTCTGAAGGTGAGTTGACGTTGTATATTTTGAGTGCGGCTGTAATAATTTGTATCGCAGCAGCAGCAGCATGGAACTTGGGTTGAATTATTTGACCGAAAGTATTATTTTACTCTGCGGCTAGTTAAGGAAGCGGACTACTTTTATCACAATTTCCCTGACCTTGGCTCTTCGTTATACTGTAATACTTTAGAAATTAAGTCAAGTTAGCTAAGTTCGATAGCCTACCAATTACGTTTGTCGTTGATGGCTTAATTCCATGTATATATTTTTCCAAAGGATTGTTTGGAAAGTCCAAAGGCGAGTCGAGAGTTATTCGATGAGGCGACCGTAATTATGCAATTTCTTGGTCCATTGCCTCAAGCTCCAAAGCCCAAGGTTCTGAGTAGGTTCTGCCAAGTATTTTTGTGCAAGTTTTGTTTCACTGAACACTTTCGACTTCTGTAAAATCATAACCACATTTCAAATTTCTTTTCCCAATATCCTTTGACTGTTAAGTATACGGACCAACCTCAGCGTTGATTCGTTGGCCGCAATTAGAGGCTCCGGGAAATCTGCCGGTAACCTACATGCTTTACTTTCAAAGCGAGGATTCAGGTAAGCAAACATTTTCTAGTTTATCTCTGTTGTCTTCAGTTTGTAAAATAGAGTCCATCAACGATTCATGAACATTTCTGAGGTTCCTCCAAGAAAAGCAAAGTAAACAACGCTTCATACCATGTTTTATGTTTCCCGAGAATGAATCAGCGTATTTGTAAATTTGCTGTCAATATTACCTTTTATAGCTATTAAAGGAAGTGAACACTAGCACAGTTCCTCCCGGAAACACCCATTATATTAGAAGTGAATTCAAGTAAGATATTTGTTTGTTCATAAACAATGCAGTTTTAGTTAAAGTTTACATAACCAATAACCTTGCGCGGGCATGTTCTGATTTACATTGCTATCTCCCAACGTAGAATGATAGTAAAAATGTATTCAGAAAAGGACATAAAATAAAATTTACTGAAAAGCAGAAATGCGTCGAATGCAAGAATGTCACCAGTTGTGGGGTTTAACAAATTGTATCCGACCTGGTCTTCTTACTCCATCTAATAGAGATAGTCCACTGGTTAGTTTTCATAGTCTTCTGGCCGATCGTGACAATTCTGACCCATATTACAGCTAGTATTTACATTCGAGAATAGTTTAAACCGAAGTGGTCTATCTGGGAGCTTGTATAATACAGGTCTCAACCACCTTAATCTATCCAAATTCACTGGATTGCTGATATATTCCACTGGACTTTTTTGGTCGCTTAATATTATGCCTGCTTGCGTTCGCTGGAAGTGCCGTCAAAAAGCAGCCTGTTATCAGTGAACTATATTCGTAAAAGGCGGACAGCTTCTTCCTGTTCGTTGCTTTTTCTTGCAATGAACAAGTATTTGTTAAGCAGTTGAAGTTGTATTATTTGTCAGAATGATGAGTAAACCGTCAGGTTGAAAGTCCTTAGAAAGGTATTAACGAATTATTAGAATGTAAAGTATATAATTCTGTCGAGGCAAACAAATTCAGGAAGATAATGGGTTAACCACACATCAAAAATAACGAACAAAAGCCACTTTTGCTTAATTTGATTGTTACCGTTGAATATTTTTTCTTTTTAGTTAGGACCAAAGTAGGTTAAAGGCGAAGCAAACAGGGAATAACACTTCATGTTTACTGCCGTATATAAATGGGTACAGTTGTTCAGGATCTCAGTGCAATATGTTTGCCTTCATTGGGCACGAAAGTTTTCCTTTAAACTACAGATGAGGCTGAACTAGTATACAAAGGATATAACTTGGAAACGCGAGTGAAAGATCTTCAACCATACACAAAGTATTTCATCACACTCAAAGGTGTTACGGAGGTGGAGGAGGGGCCACCGTCTGAAGTGGTTCAACTGGTAACTGAAGAAGCAGGTAAGTGCGGATATTCTATTTATGATTTTGAATAGTTTTTTAATTCATATTACTGGTTTTCGAGGTCTTTTGATTGGTGAGCATGATATTTAACTGGCACATATTCCGAAACCACACCTGCATAGTGACAGTGCCAATTCAGCTGACGGCGAAGCGCTCATGATCCCAGAACCAAACGCTGCAATCGCAAGATTGAGGAAATCTTCATATATTTCTTTCACCGAAAGAACTGGCGTTATGGTACCATCATAAGTATAGAACGACGATTTGTTTGCAAAATCGAAAATAATTAGTTAGTAGTACGCATATATTACAAGGGTCACCAGAAGGTTGTGTAGTTCAGTGATACTATGATAACAATATCTAATTTTATCTGCTCCCGACAAGTTCTGTCCAACCTAAATTCTAAGGTTAGATTTAACTAACTCTCGCTTTTTCACCTACTGTGTGCTCATTAACCAGAAAGACTCAGCCGCATTTGCCATTAGTGTTTCTTCTAATAGACCGTCAAATTTCAATGGCTGCTCGCTAAATCGTGACTATAATCTGGCGGATTCAATACGGGCCTGCGACATTACTTCAGTCCACCATCACATGCCACACCAGTAATTAGGTTGCACTTAAAAATTGTGTCAGCGAAGCGTTTCAGCATCAGAATAATCTTGTGCTTTTGTCTAAAGATTTAGGTTGTTTGATCATTAGCTTGGGTGAAATGGATGTTACACAGACCGGTGGTTAAAAAGGTTGCGAATCAACGATCTAGCTAATCAATCGAAAGGCCGCAAAACCCATCAGCCTGAGTTCAGATATTTAAAATCGCCAAAAAGTGTCTGGAATCATCTCTCTCGAAAGCTTTTTTTGGCATTACTAAAAAATAAAAACGAAAGGCACTAGTGGATTATATATAATTAGGAGGAGTTATTTTCTAAACCCGACTTTACGATTGGCTAACTACTGTTGGTGCACCTAACACATATAACGTATCTGAATAGTTAAATTCATGAACATGGTTCAGTATTTTACAGAGGAAAGCAGTCGGGGTGATCAACGCTTCCGCCTCCAAGTTCTTCATTGACAATAGGAAATCACTGTAACATTTAGATGGGACTTAGTCCTGGGTCTCTTTTCATTCCATTCTAGTTCCGCCAGCACCAACTGACTTCCGTGCGGTAAAGATCACCACAAATCAAGTCAGACTGCAGTGGAATCCACCAAAGAAAATGAGAGGCGTTTTGCGGTATTTCATGGTGCGTGTCGGTGAGTAATACAAATTCGAAATTGGTGACTGCCAGTATATCACATTGGTTAGAACATGCAAGTGAAGCATCTACAAGAACTCCTTCGTTTGTTCTATTGAGTTCACATGGGTCAGATTTCATGCATTGCGCAGCGAAGAAGGAAAACATACTGCTGTACGCGTCCAACGCAATAAAATACAGAACGTTTGCTTTCGTACCGGAACAAATATATTTCTAAAACTAATACAGCAAATCAAGCAATAAAATGCTGTGCATCGTTTTCTGCTTTTGAGCTTCAGGTGGCTTCTAGACGGCATTGCGGAATTATGCGTTACACATTGAACAACAACAACTACATTATTTTGCCTCACCTAAGCTCACTGCTAAATGCAAATTAATTCTAGTTAAGGGTTTATGCCGAATATAGACGGCCTCAGAGGTCGGGTTGACAATTGAAATCCTCTGTTATTCACTGACAGTAATGATGTCAAGAGCGTGACAGTTACTTATTTTGGATAATTACCTGCTAGTAGTTTTCACGCTGCAAAACGATTTGTCAGAATAAACAGCAGCAGTGGAAACCCATCTTACTGTGATAAATTGTGTTCAACTATATCACAGAAGACCGCCTATCTTGTAAACTTGCACACATAAAATGGACCTTCGTTTTCTCCTAAAATTGTAAGTTCAATTCACTTCACATCCGAACAACGCTAGACAGGTTGTTTGTCATTATCTACCTTGCTAGACATCTCGGAGATCGATCCGTTATGAAAAATGGAATTAAGATTCAGGTGTTTTTACCCACAAGACCGTGAAACATTTCCTTGGTTCTGAATCGTCTTATAAGGTTTGAAATAAAACAGACATTTAAAATGTAGTTTATGATGTACCAGTGAGGATCGTACCGAGAATTTTTCCTCCGGGATGAATGAAGTGATGTTTTGGTTTGACATTATACGAAGTCTCTCTGGGGCTACGTACTGCATCCGATGTAGTGCGGTTGGCTACAATGATCTACTTATCAATGCGTGAGTGTAATAGGTCATCGATTTTTGTTCCTCACTACTTAGTTTCGTTCATTATGTGGGAGATTGTTCAGGAACGAAGACGAAATCTAGGGCCAAATATGAAACTACTCAGAAGCTGTAAGTAAGTGAATCCTAAAACAATCCTGACCATAAACTGCTAGAGAAGCAAAATCAAATCGATGAATGCGAGTTTTGAGAACGAAAATGTTTCCTGACCTTAATGCCGATTAAGTTGTGTGTGTGTGTGTGTGTGCTTATTTCATATCAGCCGCTTTGTGCTTGTTTTAATCGTCTGTTGGTTTGTCGTAAATGTACCGGGCAAAATAATGGGTTACTGGTGCATCAAACCTCACAAGAGATCGGAGGAAGGCAACCAAAAAATGCAACAGGTTTTGATCAACAGACAAAACTAAAGGAAACATGCTACTAATTACTTCAAGCAGCGCAACTAGAGAGGGGATATAAGCACAAACTAATAACAAACCCATGCTGTAAGTTGCCAGATGCACTAGCATGCAACACAGATACATTCAAAAGTAAACGGTGGCTGTGCATTGGTGCCAAGAAGCTAGTAAAATGCATTTGTTCCGTTTCTTGTCGAAAATTGCACCTTGTCAGCTGTCAGATAATGCTATTTAAAGGCAAATCACCATTTGCACATTATAACAGAATAACACAAATACTCGTAACCAGGCCGTTGTTAACACGTAGAATCAAACCAACTGACGGCAATCAATCAGGTTCGGTTAATCAACTGATCTTTGTATTACTTTGTCCGTTTGTGAAAAAATAAAACTATCATTTTGCAATGTAATAGACATTGCCACTAGGAAACCCAAGGTTTTAACCGTTTTCCGTGTCATTAAAAACAGAATGCCTGGATAAGCCTGTTCAATTCCGTTACACGTCACCATCGGGTTTCAGAAAACAGCCGCACTCCGTTATTCGGTATAGAGAAAGAACTACCGATTCGTCGGCTATTATTTCTGGTTTGAGCCCAAATACTATGTATTCATTTTCGGTAGGTTAACATTTGGATTTTGTTTATTTTGTCTACACTAGTTTTTTCTTCTTCCGAATTGTTCCCGAAGGGGTCGGACAAACCAAATGAATTCTGATGCAACTCCTAGTTATCGGCACAAGTTATATTGAATTCCTTATAAGTTATACAATACTTCATCCAGCTGGTTCCACTCGTTTGTTAACTGCTTATTCTTTCTTTTTTGCTCTCGGCTGCAAAGAATTGGGCACGTTTGTGCGATGCCAGTGGTTAAAAATTTTAACCGAACTACTCCATTATCCATAATTTATCCAAATTGGTTGCATGACTAATTTTCTTGTAGGTAGATCGTGCTTGCATCCTTGCCTTTCTCATTCGTGTGGATTATTTTTGCCTTATTCTTACACTGCGAACCCGGACGATGCAACAATCAGATTTTCCCGTAACAGGAAAAATGGTTTGAATTTATGTTTGCTTTTAGTTACTGCTTCTCAATAGTAGATCGCACAGTAATGGTCGGAAGTCTCAGTGAGATAAATGAACACAGGGTAGTTAAAAGTGAAACACTGGGGTCATCTAATTTAATCAAACGAACCGAGTTTTCTTGATTGCACAAAGAAATCGGTTTTGACCGATGCTGGAAGACCAAGTGCTTGAACGAAAAGTGTCAAGAAAGTTCAGTCATTAGAAACAACATTTTCCATTTAACACTGTGTTGGTATGCAAATATACGCGTAATTCTTCCGACTCAGCTCATTTTTATTCATCATCGAATATGCAAGTCTGATGTAGGATTACGTATCGCATGTTTACCAAATTTAATAAACCTCATTGGGAAGATAACGACCAAAATATGAGATATTGCATTCGGTCCAAGAAAACGACTTCTGAGTAGGGGGTCGTATGTCTCATCATTTATCACCAGAATTGCGAGGTAGACATTTTGATCGTGTTCAAATATACTGCTGGTTTCTGATAGCTGACGAGAAAACAAGCAATATCTTTAAAACTTTTCTTATACCACCAGGCGAACGGTTTCACAATAATGCAGGGCTATCGGGTCCCGAGAAACGGAGCAGTAGAGTCACTCACATGAAGAATTACAATTTTTCGTTCCGCCAAGTTGTTAATCAGTAACTGGTATTTTTTGCATCGTCAGAGCGCCCGCAGTTGCCGGAAAGTATACATCAAAATGAAAGTGGCAAAAGATAGTTCAAAATATAACCAGTGAGGAAACCTACTGCATGCGTGAAAAACATGAAGCTCGTAGAGGTGTTGGTGTACTAATTCTAAATCCACTTATTTCTGAAACAAACATTTCTAAGAATGATTTCATTTTACAGAAGTTAACATTAGACATGCCTGAAACTGGAAGACTGGAAATCATAATATTGACAGAAGGTACAGAGCTCCACAAAGTATTCTTCAACTCTGGGGAGTCTTATACTGTTCTTGCTTTGCATCTTACTTCGTCGTACCTCATTTTGAGGAAGGCGATTTTGAGTCATCGATTCGTGATATGACTGAACTCCGTAAGTTTGTACCACAAAAGCTTAGCAAGACATTTCCACCGAACATTCTACGAGTACACTGGGTACCGAATTATATCCAAACATGTAGGATTGATGATGAAAAGGCACTGCGCTTAGATTACTGCCATAATATCATGGGCGCCCTACTATCATTCCGCTTAAAAACATTGAGAACTCGTTTAATGGGTTGCAAATGTTTTCTACAGCATGGAATTGATGATGCAAGGAGAAATCGCGAGGATGCTCTTGGACGGATGTTGTCTGCATAGACAAATCAAACCTCGACTTGACTCATTCATATTTTATCCTCCCATCACCGGGGGCTTTTCTTACTCACCAATGAACTGAGCTGGGGGACCACGTTTGGAGCGGGATCCTGTAATCTACACAAAGGTCAATAGGACGAAATTTCTGTAAAATGATACCACTAGAAATTGGCGAATTTTCTGCGGTGATTCATTGCGTATTAGTTTTCAATAAATTCCATTATCATTAAAAATAACCGCAAAAGCGAGCAATATTTTGTTCCCGTGGAAGTTGACCACCAGCATTCAGTCCAGTTTAACTTTGGATAACTACTAAGCGTGCACTAGCATGCTCTTTTTTGGTTGGAGCACCAAATACCAGCGAAAAAGTAACCAGAAGGTTTCAGTTCAGAATTATGCGGAACCGTAAACGTTTCAAATGTGTGATCGCCACTGGTTTCGAAATTGAGGCATTTTCGTCTCCAGTGGTTGTTGTGGGAGTGGGGATTTCGTGGACTTGACATATCCAGGACAGTCCACTCGTCAAAATTTACAAACATTTTTGTCATGACATAAGTCCATCCGACTTGAAGAACAAGGTGTACCATGGGAGTCGATCTGGACTCTTGCAAAATGCCGTATTTTATTCAAGCGAAGTAATACTTAGAAAGCAGTGGGAATAACTGGTTTTAGGAAGCCTGTTTCTCTGGCTAAGTGAGGTACACCCGTGGGAATGCCAGAAAAAAGATGTCAGAATATTGACTGAACTAGATGCGGTAATTGATAGGTAACTGAAATTTTCGGAGAGGGAAATAATAACACAGGAAGTCGTTTGGAAGAAGGTGCAGAGATAAAGGTTTATGGTAGGCCGACGATTAGTCTCTTCCGGCCTTGAGTCTAAGGATCCAGTCTCTGTATCCAATATCAGAAGAAATTTACAACGTACTCTCGCGACACTACAAAGATATCAATGTTTCCACAATAAATGACCATGTTTATAGCGGCGTGGAAGTGCAGATCTTTCTTCTGCTATGTAAACTCAACCTTTGGACAATAACCGCATAACAGGCAGACGACGCAGACACCTCATGCTGACGAATCCCAATCGAACCTGCCTTATTTGTGACGATTTTTCATCCGGTATCCACCCAACTGATGAGATGTAATTGCCCAACTAACATAACTCATCTGCTTCACTATAGTGTTTCCCTGGAAGACAGAGGTTCAGACTTGGACTAATCTAATCCTGCTGCAAGTACGCAACAAACTCTTAAAATTTACACTGTGGTTAAGTGACTGGCATCACCCAAATTTTTGTTTGTTTTTGTACCCTAGGTCTACGTAGTCAATGGACGAGGTATGGGACCGCCAGCTGTTCTCTCAGTCAGAACTCAAGGTTTGGGTAGGCTAATCAGCATTTTGTATTTCACACTTATCGAATTTTCCAGGCTTATTTTGTTGATTTTATTTCAAACTAACTATTCTTTGGCTACGACAGTGGAACGAAAGTATCGATAGCGTCCAACAACCGTGAAGCATTATTATTGGCACTGTTATTAATATCAGCATTTCAAATAGGATTTCGCAAGGACATTACACCATGGAAATCACGCCTGAAAAGGAGGATGCTTTAGCTGGGACGGACGGTACAAATACTTCTAAAGAAACGTTTGCAATCTAGCCACCAAATGCGGTTACCAAAATTTCATGAGAAACAATTAGATCCATTAAGTATCAGCAAATAGTTGCAGTTTGTAAAATATTTTCACTTTTCGGATCACTCGGAAACCAGGGTTTGCTTTGGTTCACAACGGTGGAAGCAGTATCCGTTAAAAGTTTTGATTTATGAAACTTCCTCACTATCGTTCAAACAAGACTCAGTGGGTTAATTTGAAAATGAGGCTTTAATAGCCATCCCACTTACTGTGACCACCACGCAATTAGTAGGAACAAAAGCATCACTGATTTGACCATTAAAGTTCTCAATGAAATGGTACCTGCAAACAATTAGACTACTCCTGGATTGACAGAGCCAAGTGGTGTCCTCGATGAAGTTCTGGATTCCTATGTCCGAAGTCAGTTATCGACCCCTCTTGTCATGTGATTTGGCCAAGCTGTTCTCAGCGTCATATACATTCGAGTTAATTCTCCTGGGCGGGTTAATTTTTCCGCAGTGTTATACGGTTGACGCCTGCCAAGATTTTCCGCTAGTGTTCGCGGAAAGCACACTGAGTAGATGGGGTCGCCTGCTTTCAGTTTGCTACACAGTGACCTGCGCAACTTTGGATGAAGGACAGTCGGACCTAGTAACAAAAGGAACATAATAACCTCTCAGAAATAATGTAAGACTGACTGTCTTAGTAGTGATCGATAAAGGGTTGCCTCGTGGCACTTTTTGATGACTTTTGGGGACACTGGAAATCGCGCTAAATTTTGCGTAGCGCATACGGTGATACTAAAGTTGACTTCCGTATCCGTATCGTTGTATCCGTATCGTTCCCACTGCAGAACAAACCGCTAGTCTGTTACTGATAAGGTAATGGTGAAGTTATTGGCAGAGGTACAGCCCCCATTCAAAAAAATTTTCGATTTGAGCTTACTGACCCGGGCGACAGTTACTTGTGGCGATGATGATGGGTCAGCTTAGTTGGTGATTCTACTATCACGGTGTGAGGTCATGGCTTGGTGACATCGACCGCGTTTATCGAGATCCAGGATGATTTTGTTGGTGATGAACTGAGGCTCTTCGAAATAACTTGCCTGAGTTTACAGAGTAGAAAGAAGAAATATCAGTCACAAGGAGACTAATAAAGGGGACCTAAGAAGACAGAAGCTTTTCATACATAGAAGTCTCATGGCATGTTTATATGAAACAGGTGAGGTTTTTGAGTGGATGTAATTTATACCGACAATGATAGGGTTGGCCGTTTACAACAGTAGAATAATATAAAGAACGCAATGCTTCGAGCACTTAAGGAAACTTGGCAGGCTTATCATTTGTGCTTTGGAGAATGATGTAGCCTTTCATTTCATCGTGTGCACTTTACTGTTGCTGGCATGAAAAGACCAACAATGATCGGAGGACAGAAAGACATCAATGTACTAAATAAACTTGTCTGCGAAAAGAATACTAAGAAGGGTACACGGGTCGTCAGGGGAAGCAGAACGAGACAATGTGAAGGTACGTTCAGAACACTTGGGTCACTTGAGTGGAAAGACCACTTAGTTCTGGGGAGTTTTAAAGGATAGAACAAGCGTCGTCAAGTTCATCAGCGGTTGACGTGTGACACATGACAAAAACGTCCGCATGCTTAATCGCAGTTCTGGGTGAGCTAATGTGGAGGTCAGTTATATAGCCGCAGAAGATAAAGGGCGAAGTAATGTCACCGTGAAGAACACCACAGTGACTGTTGTCGATGAGCAGAGACTTTTCTATTTCCTTGTACTTCTCTATCCACTGCTGCTGGCGGCCTTTGATGTGACGTCATCCGCTTCAAAAGCCCCGATTGAAACTGAAGTCGGCGATCATCGTGCAGAATAATCTGTATAGGGTGCGTGGACCTCGTGTAGGTGCAAACCCGGACTAAACGCAAACAAATGTGAGCTTGCACCGGAGCGTGATCTGAGTCCACAGATGTGTACCAGAATGATCGACTGTCATTGTCTGACCCACGCCATCAGTTACCAATGGCAAGGCAGTCAGAGTCCAAGGCGACGGAGGAACTCTAGGTGAGCCGATATCGATTTCCATGACAAAGTTGGATTTCGTCAAAAACACCCTGTGGTCGGAATAAACTTGTACCAGACGATCACTGTTGTCAGTACAGCCGGCTGGAACAGGAAATGAGCCTCCAATGTACCGTATTACTTCTGCTTAGTAGCCAAGTTGGGCACTAAAATCTCCAGTAACGACCACAACGTGCGTTGGACGTAAACTCCAGACTACTCAGGGCAAGTCCCTGTAAAACTCACCTTTAGCTTACGGAGAGCTGCAACCAGTGGGCGCATAATTCAAAACGACGCTCAGGTCGACTGCTGCTGACGAGCACAGAATCACCCAACCGAAATGCATACAAGTGACTGTTGACTGGTATCCAATCTAACGATGAAAGCTGCAGTCGCACACCCAGAGCGATCCCAAGGCCACTTTGACCACAAGCGTTCGAAACCGGATCATCCGATGGTGACGAATGAAGCAAGAGATTGCATCTGAGCTCAGAAGTATGAGTACGGAAGTAGGATCCTGTGTGCGCATTTCGGAGACATAGCATCCATTTATTTTGAAGTTTTTAAGTGTTCTAGCTAGGGGGGCTTGTTGTTATATCTGGTTGGAAATGCGGACATTAAAGGCAGCCAAGAGAAGTGGATACTTGGACTTAACTAATACACCCATATTGTATCTTGCCGTCCCACTAATGTTACCATCAGATTAATATATCGAGTTACAATTTTTCACGGCCTTTTGTGGTTCCCATTTTGCAAGAAGAAAGGTTGTTAAGATTTCCTATGGAAAGGACGTTGGGGGCCTTCGGGTGGTCGCGGCTGCCCGCGCTGCAGAAGGGAGCCGTATAAAAATTACTGATAATAATGATATTGAGACGGTAAAAGCGGCAGTGGCGAGAGACAACTAGGCAGTGAATACTGTTACGTAAGTAGAGGAAGTACACGTTTGGATTTCTGAAGCTTGGAGAGTTAGCGTATGCGAATATCCCTGCTTCGGTGTATTTTCCGCATTGTTTTTGCCTTATAAAGAGCAGTCAGGTCCTTTAATAGATAAGCCGGAGTCATCCGTATCAATATACATATGGGACTGTTGTAAGCATATGGCATGTGTACTACAGTAAATGCATGAATCCAGGGCCTATCACGAGTAGGCCATTTTCCCTAACAAAGAATAAACATCAGCGCTGAATAATCAGTAGAACAGTGATTTTTTCGGTGGTATGCGACTAAAGGCAGTTTTCCAGCCTTAGAGACTGCGTTTCCACGGACGAACAGATCTCGTTTATGACATGTAGATAGACAAACGATCTAAAATATGAGATTCGCACTCTAGAATAAATTGCCTTGAATAAAATAGACGTAAATTAATCCAAGCATGTTGACAAACTATGATAGTGGTAAAAAAAATCGGACTTAGCGCAACCATTGGTGTATACCGCAAGTGACCAGAAATAGATTTTCTCTAACAGAAACTATCTAGAAGTAGCCTAAAACTCCAATCGTCTTTTATATTTAGTCACAAAAGGTGTCAAAAATATAGTGCTGATAGTAATTTTTACCGTAAGGATAAGTCCAAACAGCAAATAGCGGCGGATTGCCAAACGTTGTATTGTTCTTGTTCGATAGGCATAAACTAATACACTCTAATTTGGTGACAGAAGTGAAGAATATTGCACTTTATCACTAAGAGAAGAAAACGTTGGAGCCGGGTTAATTGGTTAGCTGATAACAATCGCATCGGTTATAATTGTGTAGCGTCGATTGTCAGTAGGCATCAGCATGGTCTGATGTCAGTAGATGGATAGCATTTACCTCTCTATTTGAATTCCAACAAGCTCGGACAGAATAATGAGAAATTGATATGGAATGGGGTTTTGCGAATGTTTTAGTAACACAGCGCTGTTGGCGAAGCATGTAGCCAATCGAACTTTCGGTGACCACGGGTGCCTTCTCTTAAGGCGAACTCACATACCGAGGTTCATTTTATTTGGGGATGTTAATTGCTCCGTGACTTAAAATTACCGTTAGCCTCATGACGCTGAGCGCATGCTGTGGAAGCCGGCCAACATCCATGTAATTCTAACGAATACTGATGAAACTTTCGGTTTCAGAGCAGTCATCTGTTAAAGGAAAACGATTTATTCTTTTCCTAAGACGACATCGATGGGAATTATAATGCTACTCTGTCGTAACGCCACGGAAGCGGTACTACAGATGCAACTAAACTGGTGAAGTAGGTTCTACATTAGGTCCGCAGCAAACAAGCTATTTTCTAATCCTAACACTTTATGTATTGATATCAAAGGTGAGCATTTATTGTAAAAGCACAGTGTCCCTGCGCGCTGGATCTCAAACACTCCCGACTGAAGAGCTGAGTGAAATAGGCATAAACCAAGGGACAGATTTGCGCAGAAATCCAATTTTCAACTACCTAAATGATTCCCATTATTCATCAATCCCATATTTTATTTCTACTATCCTTTGGCTTTAAGTCTATTTTTCTTATTTCACAGGACCACACTGGCCTTCCAAACCATCTGTGACGGTTCTGGGTCGTTCGGAAGTAATGATACACTGGGAGGCACCGAAAGTAGCGTTAGGTCGAATCACCAGATACGAGGTGTTAGTAAACAAACAGAAATCAGTCTCAGTTGCGGGCGCTTTGCGTAGCTGCCGTGTAAGCAATCTGCAGCCGGACACTGAATATGAATTTACCGTGAGTGATTCAGCAAGCGATGATACATTATTCTTGCTTTCCATCAGTGCTGCTCAATGCCAACAGCATGGACTAGATTAATTCTCCTAATCTTATTGCGAATGTTTAATGGATGTCCGTTGAAGTGGATTGCTGTAATCCAGATTAGGACATAGTCCTATACAATTCACAGTCACATTATGAACTGAAGACACCAATGAAGTAAAAGCATGCCCGATTAAATACACTCACACCAGCAGCCATTTAAAACAATCTGAACAATCCGAGAGAAACTGGGCGTCAGGAGAACTCCATCTCATAAAATCAGGGTTTCACAAATCAATGATAACTGCGTTGCCACCAGCTGTGAGTACAGACATGAACTAATCAATACAAAATGTGACTAGCCCACATTATCTGGAAACAGTAGACAATGGCCAGTGAGATTTAAGGACAGTAATGCTGTTTTGTGTTTCAGTGACCTGCTAGCTGTGAGCGGGCGCAGGACGGGTCAACTGAATGAATACATGGAGTTTTCAACATTAGGGAAAGAGAAAACTGGACGGGCTAGTTCAGTTGGAAAAATCAGTGTACATCAGCTACTTTTAACGGTTTCAACGAGTGCTTCAAAAATCCCACATTGAAAGAAACGTGACATTTTGCGTCATACCATCTTTGGTTTCCAAGTGGGTGATCAAGCAGTCACCATGAGATGCTACTTATGAGAAACAAATATGCAGTAAAACAGCAAAATATTATGCCGTAATGCTAGGATATAAAAATTCATGTTCACGCCTGGAGAATCGGAATATTGGAGCAAATATGGGCTTAAGATCAGCCGCGGGGGCAAAACACAAGGAAATCGCTCAGCTCATTCACCGGACAACAGTTTTCCCGCTGAGGGATTTATGGAAAATGCATATGAATGCGCGCTAGAAAATAAAGTTAAGGCGATACGTGAATCACAACTACATGCAAATGTGTTCTGATCTTAGACCATCGACTTCCAACAGTACTCAGCGAAATTCGAAAGCGGGAAAATGTCTGCTCCTGGTTATTCTGGAACACCTTGACATGAATCTAGGCGCTGCTTCTCTGAGGTTATAGATGGAATGCGTGCAAAAATCGAGGTCTTTCTGTTCGATTCCGAAATTTTCCAAGATGCTTCGTTAAATGCCTGCTATGGTCCCTTATTTTTTGGTGTATTTTATCTATCTTCCTCTAGGCTTTTATCGTGGCACATGAACACAAAGGATGACCTCATTAAAGCTGGTAACCAGATGGGATCAATTCTGCACTTGTCGGTAGTATGCACACACAGACAAAAGCGTTCATTAGGTTACTCGATTTTCGCCAGAGATAAAGCAGTGGCCAAAGGGATGAAGATCGTCAAATTCTTGTCTCAGTCGGTTCTAGCTATATTTTCTAAAATTGGTGGTCACTATTTCTCCTCGATCTGGAGGTATATATCGCTGGGGGAAAACGAGCAACTCCATATTCACTAAAGTTCAGTAAAAGATAACCCTTTATAGATAATATGGGTAGGGTCGGACTTCGCACTAAGTTTTTTTCAAAATACCCAAATACCGACAAATGTAGGAAATGGCTCACCGCTCAGTGATGATAATAGTCTCTAAAGAAGACAAACCGAGGTGCACACTTCTACTGAATTAACGGGCCGTCCCTGTAAAGGTCTACCGATCCCCTGCCCAAAGCACATCCAGCATTGGAAACCTGACCTGATCACCATGATGCACGCAAAGTGTATGTATGTTATATTCGGAAGCGAAATCAATATGGGTGTCAGAATGGACATTAGCAGATTGCAGTGAAATACAGAAAGGATAGCTGCCAGCTGGCGGTGTGTGGTATCAGTGTTAACAACGAGACGGGATGGTGAATGCTATGAGACCAAACAGAACCATCCATTGAGAATTTGTTTGCTAAAGTCAGTTGGACCAATCAACTTTGTGCAAGTTGTGTTTGTGACTAACAGGAATATCCCATAAAACAGATTTGCGCGATTAAACCGAGATGATTCTGCAGCGCTGCAGTCTTCTTCTTGCTGCATGCAGGCCAATCCAGCAGAGTTCTCATTGTACGATCAGGTAGTTGGTCTCGTATCCCTGATTTTGTAGTAGGATTAGAATCAAAATTCCTTATTCTCCCAACGCAATTTCCTTTCGACCATCGAAAATGTTCATGAATGAAGAGTTCATTTGAAAACCACAGTTAGTCTCATCCACACACACGCACACGAAGCCCAAGTAATTCAAATGAAATTGCAACTAGAAAACTAAATGGGTTGTCCGAATCGGTGTTTCTTCCTGATTAACTTGAATCAAAATATGCAATGTACACTTGAAATGACGACCAAAGAAAAGGATGCCGTGTTTCTATATTTGATGGCGATAACCGTGAAACCAGTTTTATGCTTCCCAACCAATTTTGCCCATATGCAGTGTAAAAATGTCCTCCTTTATTACGTTTGGCTTCTGTATATGCCGCTACATACTTTTAATGAATTTTGACCCTTCCAGCGTTATACAGATGATTTGCCTCTACACTGCTACCAAGACGACGGGTAAAAGCATGCGAAATATCTATATAAACCTGTAGTTTCCAGTCACTCCCTTTGTTTGGGCTTACGTGTACTGTTGTAAACATATAGAGTGGGAATTTCGAATCAGTCAGATTCAGGCTTTGAAGGACGGGAGGTGAATTTCGGTACACCGTAAAAAATCAGCGAGCTTTTCGGTTGAAGATACGAGTACTGTCCAATATACTGGGTTTGTGAATCCATAATTTTTACTAAGCTACCAAACTTCAGTTGCACATGAAAGGTAGACCACTGCTGCTTGGTCATTGAAGTTGTTTTATGTAGAGAGAGGAATTACAGCTTACCTTAAGTTATCGAGGGAGAAGACTGAAATATCTAAATATGGATGGAGAAAATTTTGTTATGAAACTGGTGTCGCTGACTATATGAAGTGACAGAGAATCGCAGAAATCCTTGGACCGGATTCAAATGGAAAACGTGAATCTGTCTGAAACGAAAGTTTATGTTTGTGAGATAATCATGAGCTCTTCAGATCTCAAAAATGGCTCTACCAACAGGTTTGGGTGAAATGTCAGTAACATATCTTCGAGTAACTAATCACAGTATTCTAAAAAGAACGGAGATTTTTGCGGCCACCATCAACATAAATACAAATTTCATGTATAAACCATAGATCTGTTCACAACACATTAATATTCATATTCATTTCAATAATCAGTATACTAATGGACGCGATCGTCGTTGATATACGAATCAAACTCTTCACGGAGCATGGGGTATTTTGACGTCATGCATAGTTTGTCTTTTGTAAAACTGGATATTTTTGGAAATAGTTATGCATGAAATAGCAGTACGGACAACGGTGGGTCGTGATAGCATGCAAACATGAATAACTAGGACAAACAAGGGGTGAGTAATCGTTGACTACTCAACCAAAGAAAGCAAGAACATGACGGATGGGAATCACACTAAAGTTCGCTTACAAGTCATTCTAATGCATACTAACTAGACAGGGTTATTACTGGCGAGGTATCTTTGGGCCAATGAAAATCACAGAATTTCTACTCTTCTCCTTTTGGGTCATTGTGATTCTGATTGAATGATTGTGACAGCTAAGCTACACGGAGCCGTGCTATGTAATCTGCACGTAGATTCTAGCCTAATGCTGTCTAACTCTATTTCTATGTTTGGAATTATCGGTTCTCATCCGTTTATTACACAAGAACAAATCGTGCACACAAACGATTTTATGCGTTGGTTTTCTCCACTGGATTGAGCCCTTTACGAACTACTGACTTTCTTTTGTTACATTTTCTCTTGGTTTATCGGTGGACTTCATCAGTGCGATGTAGCCGATGTAATGTTGGACCTTGACCTGGATACTGATTATGACAGTCCATTATCTCATTTCTTTCTTTTGTCAGCTTGTTTCGTGCAACAAGACTAAGGCTAAATTTCCCTAGGATACCTTTGAAGGGAGGAAGTAAAATATTCCCTTGTTTTCCCCGTTGTAAACAATAGATGTTAATTCACCTGCAAAGAATGCTTAATGTGGAATTCCCCTGGACAGACTGGTTCAGAATAAAATCAAACAGTAGTGTAGACTAACGAGGATTATAAAGATAATAGAAACAGATGGGAGATTGTGATTGGAACATGAATTACATAGGTCATGGGATGGCCAAATAAACAGAAAAAACATGAAAAAAAATCAAGTTTTATTTAGCAATGAAACTGAAATCCATGTGTACAAACATTGTCGGTTAGGAACATTGTATCTCTAAAGAACGATGTCTAAAAGAACACATCTGGCATAGGTATCATACGAGGGAAACCATGCCATAAAAGGGAAGTAATGAACGAAAAAGAAAAGAAAGAAAATGAATTAAATTTTTGAGCCGTGCAACCAGCTTTTGGTTTTCGCTTATTTTGATTTCCCTTTATACGGAAACGCAAGAATGAGTGGTAAACTTAGCAATCCAAGTAGCATTACCACCATCGTTTCTGGCTTAGGGTTATATTGGGCAACTTTTCTAACTAGCAGTTTCGGCATCATTCTTGATCTGACCTGATAGATCACATAACCACACAGTAGCTAGATTGAAAGTCAACCTGTGAATTATTCTTCGAATCATCAGCTGTTCGTCGTGCCACTTTTGCACAGCTTCCCAGTGAGTGCTAACAGCGTTCAGCAAGGGCCATGCTGGTCAGCCAGGTGCAGTACAGGGCCTAGTCATCGCAGTCGTCTCAGGGAGTACAGGAATCCGGGTGAACCGCAATCAGTTCAACATATTTTCTTTCACCCTTCGTCAATAGTGGCGTGATGCTGCCGTCATACCGGAATGAAAAATCCTAGACACTGGTGGTCGAAAACGACCTACTGCTGTAGATCGATCTCTCATAATAGTTAGGCTTTGCCTTTGTGAAACTGTTCCGTGAGAACTTCTGGGTATACACGTTACTTTTTAAGGTAAGTCTTATGCGGTAGCAAAGCCAAAGGTATCCTAGGTTAGTAGAAGCCAAGTAAGACCAAACAGCATCTCTAATAGTTCCTAAAAGTGAAACGCTATTTACCTGTGCACAAAGTTTTCGGTGGCTCCTAAGCTTTCCTCAAGAAGCATGAATGCATTATTATTCCTTCGCCAGTCTTGAAAAGGCACGTTGTGCAGGGATGGAACAAAGTGGAAGCCATACTCAATAACTTCGGTCGCGAATTAATTTGAATCATAAGCAACGACTTACACGTTGGTCTTTAACAAGGCTACATTGTCAGCCTGGTCTGGGCCGGTGGTGGTTCAGCGGATCAAGCGTCTGTACACCTAAAAATGCCGAAGTTTCAAATCCTAGATCCGTTCGTCAATCTAGCGGTAGATGGCAATTGTTTGTCGCCGTGCTCGTTACCACATCAGACATATTGGGACTTGATGGGGTTCTGCACTCGGCCACTGTTGCTGGCTTCTCTCCCTCAATGTAGCAGTCCGTCTCAGCTATGGAGCACGTCTCTTCTGCTGCATCCATGCCTTATGCATTCCACAAACAAAACTATAGCATAAGTTCCCCACCACCTTGAAGAGTGTTTCGCCTATAGTGAGGTTACAGGGAAACACTGAACGAGAAAATTCTTATTCAACATTGTTCTGGGCATCAGAGTTCAAGAAAAAGTTCCCCGGAATCCCTCACCTTGTCCATTGGAGGCTACTGGGGAAATTCTATAACAAAATTTCTTCTGGAGCACGTCGTTGCCCATGAAGCAGGCCAAAAGGGCGGATATATTGATAAAATCAAAGAGAGCCAGGACATCTGGTAGCGGATTGTGGTCGGGTTTTTACAAAACTGAGATCACTTAAATAGTAGGTGAATGATTGAGATCTGACTAACTCTGTTGCGGCCGAGGGGATGCACAACCCACTCAAGACATTTGGTCTCATGCAGACGAGAAATTCTGCGGAATGAAAAGGATACTGCAATTTTCTGTGCGACAATGGTTAGAGCAGTCCCGCCATGGTTGCAGGAGATTCCCTCGAAATCCTTTTTACGACTAGGTACTTCCCCAGCGTGCGGTGACTTTTCCTCTCGTTAAATCTCGTGTGAAAAAAGTGGCTAGTTCTCTCAACAAATCTACTCCACCATATTTACAAAGCCCATGAGAAACACGTTCTGGTCCATGTGCCTTGTAACGCTTCGTCTGATGAACCATCTAATATCAGTTTAATTATAGAACAACGACCACTGGGTGCAGTAGAAGCAGCAGGTGATTGCATGTTCCTTCCATCACTTTAGTCGACACCCCAGGCTGGTGGGTGGCGTTCCATCAGTTTGACAAGTCATGTCACTAGTGCTTGTTTACGCATTCCGTACAACGAAGTTGAAAATTTTTTTTGTGTTGACCGGACCTGATATGGTGTAAACAGAAAGCATTAAACAATAAGGTATGATAGAAAAATCATCTTTGTTAAGGTCCATTTTACAGCGGATGCCCATTATCAGACTCTGTATTTGATTGACCTATGATTCTTGTCTCTATTTCCATTTGAGAAAATGAGTAGTATCAAACCTGTTGACAACCCATGGACCAGGATAGACAACAAATTATTTAGAGCTGGAGCGTTGAAAAGCATTTTAGCTGTCTTCTTCTGTGGTTCTGATGGCACGTTGCTTGTACACATACTTGTATTAAATATCAAGCAATTTTGTCCTAAACAATTACTACCCCGTTCCATCAATGTTTCTTCTCGCGTAAGTTTGGGGACAAGCCGAAAATGCACATCGCAGATGCATAGTTTCAGTTGATTATATGTACGAAGTTGATTCTTAAAGGAAGATATATTTAGTTGTTTCATTTATTTAATATTTTGTGGATCACTTTACAGGTAGTGCTTGTGACAAATTTTGGGAAGTTCGAAAGTAAACCAACAAAGAAACGAACTGCGAAAGATGAATGTGAGTTCTGCTTTTGAGATGAATAAATGTCCGTTGTTTCCAACTTTAAGCTGAACGTCGCACGGCCCATAGTAGCTGATAGCTGGTGAGACAAGACACATCAAGGAAGGATGCAGTGTGGTTTTCATTTTGGATAAAATCACATCCCGTGTCCAAATAAGACTACAGTAGATTATTTTTGGAGGCTACGCAAAAGAATGCGTATGCACGAATACTCTAACAGAAGATTCCATAAGGATCTCGGTCCTTTCTGATTTTAATCACTCGTTTTGAATTTGTGTAATGTTAAATAAACAATTAAAGTGCTCTGAGTGAGTCGTTGTAATCGGATAGCATGGCGAAGAACACTTGATACGTTGTTAGTTTGTTGCTAACAGATGCACACTGGGGGCTAGCTTGGGTGCAAGGAGACTAAGAACCTATATGAAATATTAGATTAACTGTCAGAAACAATGCTTTGCAAAGGTATTCCTTCGTATAGCTGCAAAACCGAAAAATCGATTGTTAAACTGTCTTGAAAATGGTTACCCACGGTAATCGAAAATTGGTCCCACTATATACAATCCTGATCATAGTGTTTCGTATTTCAAAAACGTAAAATAACGTCACATGGTATATCGTTTCGTTAACACAATCCTAAACATCTTTAGTTATGATATGTTAAAGCAGCATTCTGTTTTGTAGAATGAAAATTTAGGTACGCACACCTGATGAGCAACAATAACCGTGAAACCAGTCGTGTGCTCCCGGGCAAAATTTGTTCACTCATCCAGATACTACTTACTGCTGATTTATATATATATATATATATATATATTCACACATGCCTGATTTTAGATTGTGCCAAATAAAGCACGGCACGCCGGGGTCAGGGCAGATGGATTCAGAGTAAAAAAGATGAAAGAAAACAGAAGAAACAGATGAACAACTGTTTTTGGTGGTTTTGTTATGCGTACATTGTTTTCCGTCTTAGTCACTTCTAATGATCTCTACTATACCACCATGGGAACCGATATGGCCCTGAACGAAATAGACAGTCTGTTAGAGTCTTCGTTCCATGGCGCCAATCCATCCATTCGCCTCCAAAATCTTTCTTCAATTTAACTGCAAGGTTCACAAACAACACGCAAAATACCAAGCAGCGGACAGGTCCTGTCAATACATGACTGACCTATCGGAGACAGTTTTGGAATATGTTCCTTATCAGCGAGGGGTCGGTGGGGCCAGACACTGGGATCCTCACTTCAGCTTTGCTGGCGCGTTGTTCCCAGCGCTTAATAATACGCAGGCAGCTGGTTAAACCCAATAAACCAACACACGTCCTAAACTCATAGGGATCACGTTTCAAAAACATAGCAGCATGGGGAGGAATGTGGCTTTACGTACTCCGACTTTCAAAGGCAGACTGGTATCATGTCGGCGCTATAGATGCTTGAGGTTAAAAGAAAGCTAGTTTGCCCTTTGAAATACCTCTGAGTATTTATATTCCGACACTGGCATTTTCGTAAATGAGACGTCCCAGATAGACAAGACATTGAGCAATCTATAGTTCTTCATTGCCATCAATTCGAGTTACGTTTTATGGCCAGCTTTAGCCACCCTTCGTCGTCTCCACTGAGGGACGACACGGATGCTTCATATCCGCATTTCTTTTTAACTTTGTCATAGAGGACGGTCTCTAGAACGCCTTATCTGGTCTTTCAGATAGTGGAATTGAACTCTGTCCAGGGAACAGTTTTCGAATTAGAGTATGCCGATGATATCACCTTGCTGAATCACAATGCACAGGCAATTCAACACGCGTTGGGTCGCTTGGCCATTAACATCTCTAGGTGCGGTATGTGCTTTGCACCTTAAAAATGCATGGTACTTCATCAAGACTGGCAGGAGCCTGTCCCTGCACTCATCCTTTGTGGTAGTTGGTTAGAGGTAGCCAGTATGTTGAAGTACCTCGGGAGCATGATCATACCTGGCGGAGGTGTCGGGGAGGTCACATCATGAATTGCAAAGCCAGAGCAGCTTTCGGGACTTGGAACACCTGTGTTACTGCAACCATTTCCGGCTTTCCCTCAAGGGGAGGGTGTACAATGCCATAATTTGCAGTGTTCTTCTTTACGGTTGCAAGACCTGTATTATCCGCGTTGAGAATGCCCGGCAACTTTGTTTTCAATCACCGATATCTCCGAAACATCGCTCGTGTTCGATGGGAACACTGGGTGAGCAATGACGAGGTGCGTCGTCATGTGTTATGTTGGGTGCGGACAGTCACATTCTGACTGAGATAATCGCTTTGCATCGCCTCAGGTTGCGTATGCCTACCCATCGTCTACCTTTCCGTGCCCTTTTTGTACGTGTTGGGTGAGGCCAGAAGAAGCGGCGTAGGGCTTGGTGTAGAGGCATGAAGAAGTTAGCTTCGGTTTTGGCCCGATTGCTGCTTTCCTCCTTCATCGTTGGGACCCAAGAGATAAAGGTTGTTGTTGGTTGGAGACGCTGAGATATGCCACAGAATCGAAGTCAGTGGCGCGAATGTTGTATGGCCTGTCCGTATAACCCACCTCTCTTAACAAATAATCTGAACCAATCAAAAAATCAAAATGTACACGGTGGAAACACTAAAAACAATTGCTTAACTATCTCCCCATTGTTTGTCCTCCCACTGTGTAGTCCCATCGGCATGTTATTGCGTTGGCAACATGCTTGTTTCCAAGCCTGTGTATTATAAAATATGCACATACATATGTATGTATATGTATATGTATATATATATATATTTCTCACCAGAATCGAATCTGTAGCATCAGGCGTATGCATGGAAGCTCTTCATCGCAGAGTCCACAGAAGAACCACAACTGTGATTCGTTGACAATTCTTTGTCAGTTTGGCTGAGCCAACCTTAGGAACGAGGGCAGAATGCCCCAGAATATGCATATGTATATATAGAAGCAGTAAGTAGTATTTGGATGAGTGAACAAAATTTGCTCGGGAGCACATATATACATATTACAACAGACTGCCTTGAAAACAATGGCTTCATAACGTACTAGGTATGGTGTGTTCTTGAATAACTTTTGTTAGCGCTTCCTAAAAATTCTGCTGCTGTACGACTATTGCGCCACTTCTTCCCTAGTAACCTAATAGTTTCCTATGTGTGTGTATAAATAGAAGCAGCAAGTAGTATCTGGATGCGTGAACAAAATTTGCTCGGGAGCACACCACCGGTTTCGCGGTTATTGTCGCCCGTCAGGTACGCGTACGCGGTGCTCTCTTGTCCAAACATCCACATACTTGTACACGCCGAATTCATATATCTGTCTCACAAGAATCGAATGTGTAGCATCAGGAGTGGGCATGGAAGCCCTTCGCATACCTGACGAGCGACAATAACCGCGAAACCGGTGGTGTGCTCCCGAGCAAATTTTGTTCACGCATCCAGATACTACTTGCTGCTTCTATTTATACACACACATAGGAAACTATTAGGTTACTAGGGAAGAAGTGGTGCAATAGTCGTACAGCAGCAGAATTTTTAGGAAGCGATAACAAAGCTATTCAAGAACACACCATACCTAGTACGTTATGAAGCTGTTGTTTTCAATGCAGTCTGTTGTAATATGTATATGTGCTCCCGGGAAATCTTTGCTCGCTCATCCAGATAATATTTACAACATATATATATATATATATGCATAGAGAGACAGGAATACAGGGAAAGAGAGTAGGTACTGGCTGTCATCGCTTTGGTTGTTTGGACGTTAGAACTGAGAAGTATGGTATCATCGACACATCAAGAATACGTCACCATCTGCGAAACTCTCAGTTGATTTCTTAAGGACATCATCGGTTTTAAAGTCAATGAGAAACGGTGAAATGGGAGACCTTTGTCAAACGCCCTTGGTGATTGAGCCTTGCCGTGGGCCCTTACTGGTCCAGAAGTGTGGAGATAGATGGATTAGATGACTGATACGCACATTTTAGGAACACGGTAACCCAACAATTGATCACACACAATAGCACTGTCAGCTGGGTCAGAACCGCTACGGTCCTAAAGAGCACGTCAATGGTCGGTTTTCGGGAAGTGTGCTGAAGCAGTAGTAGATGGCAGAGCGTGAACACCTGATTGATGCACCAAAGCAAAAATCCACCCACTGGTCCATTTGTCCTTTTCTTCGTGTTGATAATCTGCGGAGAGTAACAGGTGCAAGAATGTTTGACGCAAGCTGAATAGAACTGAACGTTCGTTAGTCTGTATTGAACATGGGGATAATAGTGGATAACATTCAATCCAGAGGAACTTTTGTCTCGTCCTATATTTTGGGGAATACATGCGTCTTTCACTACATCTTATCCGCTGTCTTTGACTCCAGCCGGTGGCAAACCGTCCGACCCTTGAGCTTTGTGGGCTTTGAGGAGCCTAACTGCGGCACTACTTCTCTTACATACATGACTGTGTGCGCTCACAGATTGGCAACGTAAAACGAAGCACAGTTATTTTGTGAATCGTGGTAGAACTAAGAAAGATCAGATCTACTGTTAACAATCAATGAGAAATCACGAGATTTCACCTTTCGAATTTGCTTCTCATAATCTTGTCGGCACAGTGATCCAATAATTGTAACGCGAACTATCTACGAATATGTGATGTGGGTTGAAGAAAAAAGACATTTTTGTTTGAAAATATTTAGCGAAGAGGTTAGAACTCGGAGGGAAGGAATGTGCATCACTGCAGAGCAGACTTCTCTGCTAATTAATGTCAAAAATGCCGTTTTCGCCGCGATTTTTTGTGATTTATGGGCTGAAAGTGACATTTGGGGTCTTGAGAGTAGCAGTTTTTTCATTGGTGTTCTTGTAAAAGTTGGTCCCAATAAACGAGGTAAAGATCAAAAGCAATACTGCTTGAATTGGAGAACAGTTGTTCACAACTTCAGTTTAACCATAGGAGGATCAAAATCATGGAAACGGTAAGTTTCATTTATTTTAGATAGGATTTTATTCCTAGAGCTGCATTAGTTACGTCATTGTTCATGCCGATGTTTAAGTAACGAAGATAAGAATATCCCCAGCGGTAACAGGAACGACAACAGTAACAATAACCTCAATAGCAAACGTGACTTGCATACTTTTGAATGTAGATGCCTGCCCGCCAAGGGCCCCGCTGCACAACCAAAAATGCCGACGAAATAAAATGTCCGAAATGGAATCACTTCGTGGTAAATCACGATCAGTCTGTGAAACAAGAACAACGTCAGTGAAAGCACAAAACGTATCGCCACCCAACGAGGCTAAGGGAAGAATTTCCGAATATTCTTTGCTCACCTCATTGTCCATGCCGAATTTGGTCGCTCCATCGGTTACCAAAGAACCGAGTTCGCGAGGAGATCGAGTAAGTTATTTGTTTCCACGAAAACTGATATATAGGTAGGATCTTTTCCGTAATAACGATTTAGAACCGTCAGATGTTTATCGTCAACCCTTCTCCCACTAGCCCCGATTAACGTTGCGTTCAGAATTTCCGCATCGTAGGAAGCAACGGCATGATGACCGAGTTGGGACAAACACAGCAGCAACAAAAGCAAATAACTTTTTATCCAGTATTGACATAAGTGTACGAAATGCAACAAAACGATAACAAAACACCATTTTGGGATGGAAATCGAAGGGTAACGGAAAGTTCGGATGAACTGCTTTTTACATTCCGGTAAGCATCAGTGATTGTCCTGGGTTTTCAAAACCCTCATATGGTTTTTAAGGTTTATTTTGCTCCAGCTCGCGATTCCGTAGCTAAACGAGAATCGACATTTCAACCGCCGATGATATGCTTACCGCCGTGAATTTAAGTTGTACGTTGAGATGCATGGACAGAAGTGTTCAGAACTCCAACTGAAAGAAATAGAGACTCTAGTCAGGTTTATTACCACTCACAGACGAGGGAGGAACAACACAAAGAGTCATCAAGACGCTGCCTTTAAAAGGTGATCAACCGCTAAACCGAATTTGTCACAAACTCAATGGTGTGCTGTAAGATACATACCTATCCACAGGGTTAAAAATTTTACATTTCATCAAGGAATTTAACCTAAAACACCACTCTACAAAGTTATCTGGCGTAAATTCCTTGCAGCTCATTTAGCAATTCACCTTCAGCTCCTGGGCGCCAGGGCAAGTTCGTGCTTCGATCAGCGTATCGGAGAAGACTCGTCGAGGCAGCTAATGAAATAGATGACTCATCCTTCACCTGGACGGAACACGATCGCATTGAGAACTTAAAGGCTAGTGTCTTCTGATAGGGAAATTGATCATGATCGAAGATGTCATGTCATGTTGATTTATTGAAACTGCAAACACGGACTATTAGCTACTGACTCACAACTTGTGATTGATTTGGGGCGAGCCAGTCAGTTTTGCGGAACCGCTTCTCAGGCCGCCGGCACTGCCTGTTTTCATATTATTGCTTGCGCTTCATTTTTAATGAAGTCTAACATTTTACTTGGGCTGCCGTAACAATTAAAATAGATGCCTCCATCTCACAATTTGCTTTCTGTCTGTTCTGTTCAAGTTCGGATGTTCAGGAATACTTGATGTCCAAATAAGAAGGAAATGGCACAGTATACTGTCCGAACGCCAAGCTTTTCAAGTGCCTCCGAAGCTGGTTTTGCTCCTGAATGATTTCATCTTTTTGGAGTTTAGAGGCTGTGCAGATGATCTATTGAAATATTTATGAAACTAGAGCGTTCTTCGAATTGCGTGTCCTGGTGATGTTAGACTCACAACTCATCATCTTCGCATCTAACTGTTACCATACAAATGACATGTTTTTAAAGGCGTACGACCAGACTCTATGCCTTAAAAGTGACATTGTTGGGCAAACAAAACAGAATTTATTGCTTACGAGAGTAAAAAATAAGGCTAAACAATTGAATCTGTACACACGTTTGTATTTCAGCCACTCAAATCGCTTCGGAATCGGTTATTACCTCAGCCTTACAAATTCCCAACTGTTTGGTGTTCATTTCTGATGTACTGGTCTGCCTCGGAATAACAGAACTGAAGCACTTTTATGTGAGGCCCTGTGTGCACTTATGAATAACTAGTGTTCGCGCTGTCACTGCAATGTAACGGAACAGGTTGCAATTATGTGACCAAAGAAAATAAGATAGTATAGAGTACTGAAAGTTTTACGCCAGAAGGTCAACTGATACATGACTTATCAAGAAAATGTTTAAAAATGTGTTAAAATTATCACGCCTCTATATTTAGAATTTGATTGCCTGAATATTGTTCATGATACGGTTGTTTCAGGCAAGAGATTAAGATTTTCCATCAGTCCATAAACAGCGACTAATATAAAAACGTTGATGGTGCGAGTCATGTGTGTTCAAACTAGACGGGATCGGCAATTTGAGGATGACAAAGTTCACCGCTATTCTACCAGTATATTGTGTGTTCGCTTAAATCATCTTTGCAAATACAGTTGCTGAGTTCGTGATTCTGGCTATCTTTCACCGAGTTCACTTCAAGAAGTGCTGTTCGTCAGGATTATTCCCTTTTACCTTTTTTCAATTTTGTTGTTGAGATGGCAACGGAAATTCCCGTCCTCAAGCGAAAATAATATTATTGGCATTTGCTCAAACAGGAAAGGGTTTATCTCAGAATATGCGGATGATATTGTGCCACTGGGTGAAGACCCAAGTGAGCAGCAGGCTTTTTCGATTATCTGAACTACGGAGTGGTTATGTTTGCTGTGGCTTTTTCACCTTCGAAGTGTAAGTGATATTGTGGGACTAAGTTGGCTCAAATTCGAACCGAACATCCGTCTATCTGTCAAAGTTCTAGTGTACACAACAGCATTGAAGTAAGCATTGTTATATAGCTCAGAAACATGGCCGCCGAGAGCAGCAGATGTGCGAGGACTTTCGGTATTCGTACACCGTTGTCCGGTAGAATGCCCACAGAACGACTGCCTCGTAGTACGCTGTCTTCCAATGCAAGAAGAAGCTGAAAAATAGGAAAAGGTGGCCGGATGATGGCGTGACAAAAAGGTATGTAAAGTCTAATCGGCGAAGTGGCACGCATTGGTCCAATTAGACTATTGGCTTGGAATCTACGGGGTCCCTCCCATAAGTTGGAAACAGTTGGTGACATGGCTGAGTGCCACGGCTAGTGGCATTATTGTGTTCGGAATCACCCTCCTCCTTACAGTTGACCTTCCCCTATTTATCGTTCTTTTTTGTCTTTTGAGTAAACAATGCTGCGCGTCAGCAATCAAAAGCAGAGCACATGGGTTCAAAGATCACGATTGTAAGATCTGACCCGAAGTTTGATAATATGTAGGAAGAGATGAAGCCCACGTATATTCCGGTTAATGAATCTGCCTAAGTAAGTCGCACAGTTGGATAAAACACAAATATCCCTTTCAGTGCAACATACAAATGGTAACGATAATCTCTTTGATTTCAGTCCAGTCGATATGCATTGCTAAGTTACTTATGCCAAATCAGATAAAACAGCGGTACAGGGATATTTTATTTTGAATGAAGTGGTGCGTAGATATTCCGTAGTGAATCAGTTCATTTTTTACAATCATCAACTCACTGGACCGCTGAACTTTCTTAAAGTGCATGCTTGGAGAATGAGTGCAGCAGAAGGAAAATTTTAACACTTGGAATGTTACAGAACCCCATATGATCTCAATAGGTCAGATGTGTTTATGGAGCGGACGAAGGGCCGTCGATCACCAACACATTGGCAAGCCAATGGGGGAGTAAACTTCCAACTTCAAAGATGATACGGTCCATTCATTTAACTACCACCAGGCAGACGTGGTGCCAATATCCCACCTAACCCTTTACTCAGGAAGTAAAAATATGGTGAGCAAATGTACAGATAAGAAGCAATTATAGTGCCCATGATTAAGATCTGCGAGTAGAAGTACACGAATGACTGGTGGCTAGCTGTATCAAATTCTGTGTCCAAACTTCAGGCGGGAGGATCTTGCAAATTATGATCCGGAAGTAGGAATTACTGCATATACAAATGAAATTTGCCGACACAACCTTAGGACGTTCGGAAACAATTCAAGCTTTTTAAGAAGCATGAATAACGAGTGGCTTAGAGAAAATCTGCACTCAAAGAAACCTCAAACAGACGGAGTGGTATACCGTAGTCATAGATATTTGGGTGAAATTAAAATCTGCCGATTTCTCAATCCGAAGTTGTTATTGTTGCTGTTAACACCAGGCTAATCCTGTGCGGACGAATTCATCACCCGCGATGCGATCCGAGGGAACAGACACGGTGAAATCAACTCAACCGACTGGGTCCAAGGCTGCCTTTATCCCATGTAGCTGTGGACGATCAAGTAACATTTTGTACAAAACCCGGGATTCGGGAATACAATATACCATCCTCGAACCAACCACTGTGATTTTACCTGAGTCCCAAGATCCGTCAGTTCACAGTCTGAAGTCAAACAGTGGAGACAGATCAACCGCATCTGAACGTGTGTTGCGATCGCCTAGGCCAGCTTATTCGCTGATTCCTACACCAAAATTAGAACCTACAATGAACTCGGATTGTTCAGTTACCATGGAGCCAGTAGAAGTTCAGGCAAAAGAAAGAAAGCTTTTCAATGATCAGTCATTAGTGAAGTCAAGAAAACGAAGTTCTGGATTCTGGCATTTCAGAATTGAAAAAGTAGGAGAAAAAAAACGTGCACAAAGTGCCCACGTGCGATCGGAGTCCGCACAGTCTGTCGGATCAAGCAAACAGCAAAATTGGCGAGAAAGGTAACTGATCTTATTCTTTGCTTCAGTCAGCAAAAAGAATCTCTGTTTTCCATTGTCAGTCAGAAATCAGCATCGACGGAAAGCTACCGAATATTATTTGGGGCCTGAAAATGTATTGCGTGCTTGCACATTATGATTAAACTAACTAGGCTTATAGATAACATGACAAACATGATCACTTCTAGCTTTCAGACATCCAATTTTCTTTCGAAACTTTTGAACTGGCCGTACACATGCTGGTGGATAAGCGTTATGTAGACCATGCAGCCCAAGATGGTATGATCGCTAAATTGTTGGAGTCAACGTCATTCTCTCCAGAAATGAGTTTCAGTTTTGGAGCGGCAGAAATACCGTACTAGCCGTTTTTAATAAGGATGAAAAACAGGGAGCACAACAAACGCGACTGAAGTCATTTAAATATTAATATGAGCATCACTAATCATCCTTTTGTACGTTGTTTCTTTTTGAATAGATTGAATGCACAAATACTGTTGAGCAAATGTCGGACAGACAACCTTTATACTGATAAGAAATCTATGGTGAACTTGTTTTGCCGCAATTTCTGGCAAAAGCGTCGTCCATCAACTGCGGATCCAGTTCAGATAACTTTAGTAGAAGAACCTGCTCCGATAAGCCGAACACACGTAGATATGCAAGCAAACCGAACAGATCCACCCTCAATCAGATTAATCCCGCCTAGTATTTCCGGCACTCACGACGAAATATCAACTTCGTCGTCCCTCACAGTTCAACTTAATTCTCCCGCCCCGATCATAGGAATTCAAGCACCAGTAAGGTAAGCTGCGATAGTTTCATGACGATTATTTCTTTGTTCGCTTTACTTCTGAGATACGCTCTATTATCAGCATGCACATTACAGCTTACTTGTCACAGCCCCCAGCGGTGGGTACAACCTCATGGTAAGCATCTGAAACAATAAAAGCTAATCAAAAATATAATTTAGTTACTAAAGAAAACTACATGGCATCTTATTAAGAACAACCACCAATGAAACTGAGTTCGATAAAACGATACTTGAGGTGCAACGACCAATCACGAAACAATGAAGGTATTGTGATTCAAGCCTGTCAACATGGGTCAATCTTTAAAAAACGTGCTTTAAAATCTCATTACGAGGAGTAGGAGTGTTAGACACACATCGTAAGGGAATAAAGCAACTGATTCTTTGCCCGCAATATAAGGGCACTGTACAATATCTGTTCGTGGGTTGCACTGCCAATGAAATTTTGTGTAATTTCGATTATTAGGCTAACCAGTCAGCAAAAAAGCAGTTTTATTTCACAACGGCACATTTAAATACCGGTCACAGTTTTCGATCACTTTCCGGATAGTCAAAATTTTGCTCACCTTAGTGATGCAACTTCAGAAATGGTTTACAAGAGTCCCAAAATCTGAGTCCTCCAAGAGATTTCAGTCCTATGCAGAATAATCCCGGCTGCTGGTTCTTGTGGGGTATAGTGAAGACATTACCACCATTTGAGAAACTACTATCTCGTAGGATGCGCTGGCGTGTTATACGCGCATGGAATCTTGCTATTTGGAATGAGAACAAAAACCAGTCAGCCCTCAACTGATTTGATGCGTTCAAATGCTTTTCTTGCCGCCACTCTTTTCTGTAGCGATGGTTGGAACCGTGTCAACGGTCAATCTGTAACTGTACAAACAAGCCACGCTGTAGTGAATCCACTGAAATTTTCAGCAAGCTGTGTGACTGCAAAAGTTGTTCCAAGTTAAGACAGCCCCGGATGAGTGTTGTGACAACTGTGATCATCATCATCATCATTGGTAAGTTCAATGAGTGGTCTTAAAACGACGAAGGCCATAGCTCCTTTTCTCAAAATCTATTAAAAAATCAAAACTGTTGCATTATATTCTCAAACCTAATCAGCTCCGATCAGCAATAATGGTGGGCAACCCATTTATGAATGAATACCTGCGTCGGAGAACAGCGTACATGGGGTGCACATTCCAGAGACATGCAAAAACATATTTCAAGTACTAATCTATTTAGGTTAAGTGCTGATTCTAAAGCTTGAACCCTAGGGTCCAGTGCCTTTGGCTTCACTTCGGAGTTGCTGAGGAAATTCCCCCAAATATTCTGTAAATCCTCATGGGAGGACCGACCTTTGATCGATAGCCGAAAATCATACCGACGCCACAGATCTCTCTAACTGGTGAATGCCAATCGAGCTTTCTGTGTGAAATGCATATTTCAAATGCTTAGGGTAAAGTGCAGGAAGAGTTGGATGAAGTAGATATGTTTGGTCATTTGGGTAGTTACATTTCACACAGTCAACGTATATCGGATGGATTGTCTTCTCATGTTTAGGAGGCTCGATTAACATGAACCACGTTGAGTCCGCGTTGTCGGCGCAGCATCTCCCGACCGACCACAGGTCGAGTGTAAATTGCAGCGGTAAGGGTGCTCCCGCAATAGGGCTCAGAAACGCTACCGGTGAGAGCATAGAGTATGCAAAGACTGTCGGCGTTTGAATACCGTTGTCTTCGTGATATTGTTAGAAATATGTTGGTAAAATTACAGTGTATGCCTGCCCATCGTCTGGAAAGGGCTGAAGCAGCGTGGCGGTCAGGCTGACTTGGTTTAGAGGTATGAAGAAGTTAGCCTCAGCTTTGGCCTCGGTTGTTGCCCAAGAGATGAGGATTATTTTCGGATGGAGGCGGTAAAAGACCCGGCTGAAAACCGAAGTCAGTGATATCTGTAGAACTCATTCCCCTTAAAAATTATCCGGAGCACTCAAAAAGCGCAAAATGTGTGCGCTGAAAACACAAAAAGCAACAACTGGTTAATCGCAGCTTATTATATTTCCTCTTTTACTCAGTAGATCTCTGCTTGCATGTTGCTGCGTTGGAAACATGCTTGTTTTCAGTCCAATGCGATATATATACATACTCTAGTAAACCTGAGGTTATTAGAAGAGCTGTGAATCTCATTGTTCAGTCTTTGATTTGAAACCTAATTGAAATAAGTTACACTGATTGTGCCGCGCGTTGCGAACGCCTATAAATTATCTTCCTCGCTATACTTTATTCTGGAAGGCAGGTGGTGACTGGATGCCGTCAGTGGCTCCTCGATGCTACAGCGAAACAGCATGAAAGCTTTAACCAGTGAGTTCGCTGATGTAAGCCCATTAAGGCTATGGGATTGGGATCCACGAGACTTCAGGACGCGATGTTTGGAGAAAATAAGTGATGTGACTGAATGCCGCTGTCACTGGAGCTTTTGAAATCAAAATCTCCATACTATTATCGTTCTCTTCAGTTATTGCCTAACGGGTAACCTTTTACTGTCCTTCCTCTATTTCACTTTGAAGTTTGCAGTAGCAACCAAACCTATAATATAGTGCATTGTTTTTTGAAAACCTATGGTAGGAATGTTTCGACTTGAGGATTTATATTTCAATAATTTTTTTTGTCATCAGACATGAATCGGCGTGTACTGAATTGCGACAATAGAGGTAATTACGGTAACTGGTATGTTACTCTTTATATTTCGTTTCAGGTACAATATTTCATGATCAAACTTGTATAAACCAAATGACAGCTATCATTCGGAAACCAGGTGCAATGAACCATGTCATACGAAGGAACAAGCGATCCCAAATGAAACGATGAGTGTACCGACTACATGGATAAAGGTATACAAACATGAGTCAAAATTGGTTTTTAAAACACTAGGCTGAGGGGTGGGGTATGCAAACCGTTTTCGGTTGTAGAATTTAACCTAATTGGGGCCAAGAGAAATTTACAGAAGCACCGGGCTTTTGCAACCGTCTCTTCGAAAAAATAAAAATGAATGATCGTGCGTTTGGTGAGGCCTGATGAAAATGTGCCGAAATTAACAATTACGAGAACCTAATGTTGTCTCCCTATATTCATATATATACATATATACATATATATATATATATATATATATATAGCTAAATATTTGACCACATTACCAGTTCACAGGATCTGAGTCGATCAGGGATTTATGATTCACTCACCGGCATTAGAGGTTTGCGCGACTAGGCTACCATGGCGACAGCACGCATATTCAATCAACAATTCAGAGCTGATTGATTATACCTCACACTAGCAAGTGTGCATGCTTGGACGCAGTTCCAAGCATACCGAACTATAGTGGGGAACGGATTCTCTACGCTGAATCATTATCCGCAGCTTGAAAACTTACCATTTCAAAATCGCCACAACAACGATTAAGTCACTGGGACAAATAATCGAAGAAAAATAGTCCGAACGTCACCTCGGCCTACTTTTGATATTGGCATCAACTGTTCACAGTACGTGACAATCTGGCGCTTTCGTTTATAACTAACACTTCCAACCCACGTCCGAAATGTCTGATTACTAAGTCTGTATTCCAAATTTCCCACCGATTCCAAAGTACGTGCCATCCTATGATACTGGTCGCATTGAAGTTTTTCTCAGCCGGAAGTTTACTAGCTCATCACCCTTAACATAACAATATTTGACTTTTGCTGTCAGTGAGTTGCGACCACTTGAAATGCTTGGCCAAGTAACATTCCGAAATCCAACGAGGAAATCATCGTTCCATCTGACGAGTTCAAATCGAGTTTCTGCTAGCAGATTATCCGAATGAAACGAGTAGTTCCGAATCCACGGTCCTACCTCTTTCACTTCTCCTTTAATGAATAAGAGTTGAGATTATGATAACCGACAATGGAACTGCTGCTTCCAGCGACTGTGTAGTTACGTCAAACGAACGCATCCCGTGAGAGACGTAATAACGGCAACACCAATTTCCGAAGGACATATTTATTTTAAACAATGATGACTGTACACATACTGGATGTTCGTCACGAGTGAACACGTAGAATGGCAAAGCTGATGTCAAACAGTTAGTAAATAACTTATCGGTGTTTAGATGAGAATGCAGTCGCTTGGACAACGGATTTGATAGTTGACTATTCGCTAGTTTCCACGGTACCATTGCGACGACTAGACCCAAGTTCAGTTCTATCGGACTGTTCCGGCTTCGGTTCAGCCTGAAAACGATAAAATGGAAAGTCGCAGTGCGAGAAACTTAAAATCAAATAATATAAAGAAGGCATCAGAACGAGACAATTACAATGCAAAAGCAATTTTTCTTGATGGACGATTTTAATGCAGTTTGAGCATCATTATCATTAAACGGTAGGGAAAGCCCCACTAGCACCTGCTTTTCTCACAGTGGTACACAGTGCTATAGAAGGAACTGAGTATGCAACAGGGAATAGGGGTAGACTTTCGCGGAAAGACAATTACAGATGTCTCAGCAGCCAACAACAAAGCGCAGCCTGGGTTCAAAAACAGTTTTCCAATCATTCTGATTCGACTGAAAATGACAATGTAGTCGGCTCGCGCCAAATCATTCAGTGTCTCCAGATGGGTTGACGGACCTTTTGGACCCCCAAACACTGAGACGTGATTCCCACTAAAGCTAACTTCGCTGTAGATTTTCTCATTTCACAGTGCCACACCACCAGTGGACATCCACGTGGCTTCTTCCACATTGTGGGGGAGGGGCGGAAAATAAGACACGGTAGACGAGCGTTCACTATACGCGACAAGTGGTCAATATATCAATAACGATGGGTGTAGGATGCGAACCCCATCACCAAAAAACCAATGGACACGCTTTCCGTCGGTCTAACCACTCGAGCACCCCTTCCAAATGGAATACGAGGCAAGATAACTGGCATATATATATATATATATATATATATATATACANCGAGTGTGAACATTTATCTAATCTGAAACATGACGCGGCCATGATTAAACGACATGAAAGGTCCTACAAGTGCGAACGCTGTTAAAGCTGGAAATCCGCCCACGCCAGCTCGGAGGTCACATACACGTCGACAGTTCAAATCCGCCAAGCCCCGCCCGCCTTGCAAGTACTGTGGAGGCTGACGCTTTCACAAATTCTGTCCGTTTCGCACCCACCAGTGTAAACAATGTCATCATGTGGGACACAAGGAAGATTTCTGCCACACCAATAGGTTTCCACGACCAGCTCGTTTCAGCCCAGGCAAGCCAAAGTCAGCTAACGACCGCGCGAGCATTCATTCATTCGGCCTTGTGGCTGCCTGTCGATTAAACGCCGCAGACCGCAGAAGGTTTGTCACAATCAACATAAACAACCATTCAGTCTGTCTTCAACTGGATACTGCGACAGACATATCAGTCATATCCAAATCAACTTGGCATGACATTGGTAAGCCGCTTATCCGACCCACTTCAATCACGGCTACAAATGCTTGTGGCGGTGCTTTGGATTTAGCGGGACAGCTCCAGTGTACCGTCAAATACAACGACAAACTGATATCGACGCTGTGCTATGTGGCAAAATCTGATATCAACCAGCTTGGCGCTGACTGGTTGGATGAACGGGGCCTCAGCAAATTGCCGATAGACACCTGCAAACCCGCTCAGAAGTCCCAGCAGCACACGCGCTCGCCTCCAAACAATCCTCGCTCAAACGGTTAGTCGGAGAAACTCGCCGGTACACTCAAACGACCTCTGCTCAAGCCGCAAGGGGAGGGAGCAACGAAGAAAGACTTGCAAAAATTCCCCACAACTGCAAACCCAAACACACCGAAAGGTATCTCTACAGCTGAAATATCAATGAGCCGAAAGCTGAAAACAATCTGCGATGCTTTATCGCCGAGTTCGCCAACTTATCCCAGCGTGCCGAAAGACGGCCTGACCGAAGGTTCATTGGTATACGTCCGAGATTACAGACCCGGTCATCCAGGCTGGATGGAGGGAGTCATTCAACGTAAAAAAGGATCCCGGTTGTATGAGGTCGCTGTTGGGGCCGGAACTCGGATCAGACACAGAAACCAAACAAGAAACGCTACGCGGACTCCCCGGTAGACAAAAGTACGAAAGTCCCTCAGGAAATACTTTTAGATGCGTTCTAATTCTAACGTCAGCGTAAACCAACACAAGAGATATACACCAGCACCCCGAAGATGGTCCGACCGTCCACGCCGTCAAACGAGGCAATTCCAGGTAAATCCAAAGGACGCTGCGTATCAGTAACGTTATTTTTTAACAAAAGGGGGAGGTGTTATGGTCGATGACCAATCCAAGGTTTTTGGAACCGCAGATTTCATTCCTGTTATTAATTTTCTAAAAGAATCTGTCTTTATCTCAATATTTCGAAATTGACGTTATTTTAAATGTTGCGCGGTCGAATATTTTTATATGTCCGCGAAAAGATTCATAAAAGCCCGTTCTGTGATTGGCTAGTCCACACATCGATCAAGGCCACCCAACAAAACTATATAAACGATAGAGCTCACTTGAATTCTGACTCGTGTTGGTGGGTCACCAATAAACGCGCAGCAGTACTCTGTGTTTATCTTCTCTCTTCCGCTAGCGGGCTGGGCTAGCTGTTCGTATTTCGCGCCGTTTACTGTTCCGTGTGGCTGCTCATTCAAGGGAGCAGCAGTTCTGTCCCATTCGTTGTGCGACTACAGGCCTTGGGTCTTGAGCCCGAACTTTTTGTCTCCAACCTCTGTGTGTGTGTGTGTGTGTGTGTTCGTGCCCTACTAGACCACAAGCTGTGCTTCTGTGATATCGTGTGCCGCGAGTACTTGTGTCTTGTGCTTCAGTGTGTGCATAGACCAACCGAACTCGGCAACATACCAGGAACACACTCCCACTTACAACTACTTCAAAAGCAGGGGCAATTAGCTGGCTCCTACGTGAATGTTTCCAGGCATTTTCCTTATACCGTATTTTTGACCCCCTACACCGCATCTCGCTTTGTTTATAGAAACATGTATGTATAAGCAGTCGTAAAACTACAGAGGACATATACAAATCCCAGTCAATATATGAACTTTTTTGGACGACAACATTGCGCGTTTTAATACTGATATGGCGGATATAGGATCCGTAGTGAAAAATGCGCATTCCATGTTAGAAAACATTGAAAAGCTAAGACTTGTAATGGGTAAAAAATAGCATGCAAGTGTATTAGGAAAGGGGGTAAATGATGCTATCTATATCATCTAGGATAAATAGACATGGAGGGGTAAAAATACAAAGTTACTGTACCTTGTCAGTGACAGAGTCAACCTTTTTGCCGGCACCAGTTTCTTTGGAAGACGAGTCCCTCGTCAAGGAGACGGGATCTTCTTCAGTTCTTGCACGTTTTGGAGCGTCCCGATGGTTTTGTATATCACGCGATGCGGATTTCCCAGAACGAATAGCCGCACCAGTGCCCTCGTCTGGTTCGTCATAAAACTCGTTATCTGGCATAACGGCCTTATCAGCAGCCAGGATAGAAATACGTTTGTCAGGATCCGCAAAGTCTTTGGCTGCGGCCTCCGATTCTTCAACATCAACAGTGTCCGGAGGAATGTCTAGAGTGCAGATGATGGTGAGCATAGTAAAACTGAAGCAATGCAATCAGTTGACGTTAATTTAGGAAAATAATGACAAGGACTAACCTTGCATTTGAACACTAGGGCAATGTGGAATCATGCGGAGGTTCTCGAAGATTTTGGCTTTGATATTGTCCAGGTATTCCGTTGTGTTTTGGTTGGCCATATTGCTAGGACTGATGTGTAACTTAAAGTCGGGCCCGAAATACTCATAATAATCATTATACGGTAGATCGTTCGGAACTTCAGTAGCCAAGGCGATAGATGTTTCATAAGTCCAGCATCGAGCAACATTACGAATTGTGTATCCACCGCCTAGACAAAAAAGAAGTAAAAAACCCATATTTGAAAATACTGAAATATGAAAAATAGCGTGGTCAGGAATGTTTGTAACGGGCCGACGTTTCGGATACTTTTCTCAAGGTAGGTTTGTAATCGAATGATTCGAGAGAAGTCTACGGCCAGCACATTTGTTCTCCATCGATGCTCGTGTGATTTGTAAACAAACAGTGACCAAATTCGCTAGTATTTATTGGCTTACATTGTGCTAATGAAAACGGTGAATGTATCAGCAATAAAATCCCCATGCGACCAAAAGTAGGAAAATTTTACTTTAAGAAACTACCGAGCAGAATTCTGAATTTAACCCAAACTGTAAAGAATTGAGAAAAGCATTCATTCAAAATAATAGTTGAAACAAGTGAAGGTATCTAATGTTGTGCCCTCGGCTTGGAAAACAGGCCATAAGTCCAAGCAAACGGCTCTACTATTGCCTGTCTCACCCTACGCTTGATCTATTGAGACCTTACGTCTTTTGCCACTTTAACTATCACAATCACGGTGACCGGTTTTCTCTCACAGGGAGGCTGAAATGGAAATTCAAATCTGAGAAGAGCATAATGACAGCGGATAGTTGACCTGGGCTTGAACCTACCTCTTGTTTCATATGATAGACTTCTAATTTGTTTGAATACTCCCAATCTGTAAGGCGAAGGATTGAGGCAGTGTCTGCAGATTGCGGAAACCGGCAGCCGTTATTCCAATTCATAAGTTTTTAATCTTTTCTGATCAGGAGCTAAACTCTCCCTGTTATGAGTAATATTGGTGACTGAGAATTAACGTCCCTGTCTGTTTCCTAAAAAGAAATCGTTCGAATGTAGATTATCTAGTGTTCCCGGCTTCCATCGCGCTCGGGGTTGTATTGACCTGAACTTTGCGATAAACCTTAGAACATACGTACATGTTTCGTAGACCCATGGTTTACCACTGATGTCCGATTCAGTCAACTGTGGAAATATACGGCGCCGTGTCTCACTGAGGAAATTCATTTCATTTATGCAAGCATTTTATGATAATTGGCGCGTGAGTCTGTAAATCTGTGACCCGATAGAAGTTTCCCAATTTGTGCATTAAAATCACCTGCTACCACTACAATGTCAGAGTGTTTGCTCTTCCGAACAAGGGTGTGGAGGTCATCATAAAACTCGTCTTTCTACATGTCAGTGCTGCAGTCTGTCGGAGCGTATGCTGGGATACCAAAGAGACTACGCTTAATACTACTATCATTTCGGACGTTGACTGCTCCCAGCAGTCTAACGGCCCATAAGCGACTGTTGACGGGGATCCAGTCTAGAA
>LUCM01001208.1:14033-24648 GCA_008360955.1 Fasciolopsis buskii
CGAAGCAAACTTATGATTTAAAAACTGATTGGCGAGTCTTCATGCTGCTGGTCTAAAGCAGAACGTGGAGTAACCTGAAGTGAAACCAGATGATCCAACGCTCGCAAAGTTTTCAATCCTAATGTAGACGGATTATCGCCGGAAGCCAAGAAACGGCTGGAGATGTATCCGCGCTGCATTTGTGCTGTAATGAGAGATTCACCATGTCGATTGTTCCAGTGACTAGTGATATGTTGGATACCCACGTCGTTATGCGTGCCACAAAATCTTTGCTGGATCCGTTTGCAACTTCCTGTAACAACAGTGAACCGCTATCTCAACCCGCGCGGGAACTCAAAAGTGTGGCGTAGAAACTGGATAGAGCCGGTTGCAAGCTTCAGTGTTTGCACGCGACTGACGTTTTCTTCGACTTTGCTATTCGTGCTTTTTACGCTGCACTTGCACCGTCGGCAATCCTTCTGATTATGGCCGGTCATCCAGAGTTAATGAAGGGAGGCACATCTAAAGCGGCACGAGGAGCACAAATGGAATTCACCCCACCAAGAGCAGCTATCCCCGAAAAGGTTTCTTGTTCTGGCTTTTTCCGGGAAGCTGCCTTCTAGATCCGCCTGCTTGAGTTTCCGGTAGGAAGGAACTAGGTTCTTTTGAAAATGAGAAACTGATTGTTTGGTCGTAGCATCGGAATAGTCTTCGTAATATTCGCCAATTACTCGTGCCCCGGAAAATTTTGGATCATGCTTAAGCAATTACTACGAAGGTGGTCCTCTACAAGGCGGCTATTGAACAGGAGAAAGTTTGTATTTTATTTAAAGGTCAGGAATTTACAAACGAAGTGGCATATGGTACCCTTAACTGCCTGTGTGTGGAAATTTTTCCCTTTTTCAACCGCATCCTTAGACAAGATGCCATCGCAATGGGGTGTTAGGGACAACCGCCGGAAGAGTAAAAATTGGAGGCAGCCAGGTACATGGGTGCCGAACATGTTCCGGCGGGTATGCTGGTTCTCAGTAAATTCGTAGGTGAAAGGGATCACCCATGTTAATCAACTCAGTGTCCAGGGGTGATGGTTAAGTGCTATGCGGTTTCCCATGATTGACTAATTGCATGGCTGCACGGAAAAGGCGAGGTTGATAAGGTGGAAAAGACTTCAGCATGAACAATCTCATGCGATGTGACCCATACTGTCTGGGTTTGAAGCTTAGAAAGGAATAAAAATGAAATCTCGCGAATGAACTTCATGGGCAATTAAGAAAACATGGGACGTTACTTTATTGACCGCTTGTCGCGTCCAGGTATTTATGAATGGTTTTCAAATAGCAGTAGAAACCACAAGAATAGATAAGTTTATAATGCACGGAGTATTCTGTTGATTATTTTAGATCTATTTCGCTTTCCAGATCCGCCGAGGTTTCGCACAGACTTCAAGTTGCTATAATGCTCACTTTGGGGTACGACTTCAAAACCCGAATTAAACGTCCTGAACATGAACACCGTGAAATAGCAGACGGGAGTTTATTCCATGGCCTTCATTATTTGACGGTAGAGGAATTACACTTCTTTATGGAGTGGCCCGTAGAACATTGATTCCGGGATATCCGTACTACAAAAAATATAATATCTGGGGGATAGTTTTACAATAACGGCAGACAACATAGTTAAGGGCAAAAACCCTGAGACAAATTTAGTCTAGATCAAGTAGGGGCAGCGCTTCTTACATGACAATGACGAGGAGTAACCGGGGAGTCTCTCGGTAAATGAACACTAGACACTTTCATTCAGGGGTAGGCATATTTTTATGCAAGGCTATATGGTTGAAGCCCGAAAAGCGATCGAGCACACGATGTACGTTATCATGAAATAATTCACCACGTGACGTCAACGCTCAGCCCAGCATCAAGAATCCATAAAAGCACTACATAGCTGTCTCTCTTTTGTTTTCCAGTAAAATGCTTTTAGGCAGCTTAACGGAGCTGAACATGAGCCTTGTGTGTCTTACAAATACGGTATTCAAAAAATAAGCGTTCGGAAAAGACAACCTTGCGTGAGAAAAATAATTGCTAAGCCAAGATCAAGTGTTTTTAGTCTAATAGTAATTACATTTCACCGCAGAACGCCATCCGGGACTTGGCACCTTCAAGTCATGAAGCAGCTTTTAGATTCGCCTCTAATAAAAGAATGCCCAAGACCTTGAAGCCCATGAAATTTACCAGAGATCGGTTAGGAGGGGAGAAGCAAACTTCCTTGATTATGCAGAGAAATGCTATTAGGTGGCTTTCTGCGTCGAAGGCTGAAATAAAGTAGCTGAAAAATCATGTTGACATGTTGTAAATAAGCGAGACCTTGGAAGAACATACTGGAGTGTTTGAATAGGATTCTGCTGAAAAAGGAAATCCAACGTACGCCGCTTTACTAGTAGTTCCATAACCGTAGAAGCAACGGGTAGGGTTGATGGAGGTTTGTTGGAAGGGTCGTGCATTCGTCCCTCGCTGTGCAATAAGAAGGTAACGGAAGTGTTCCACAGTGACCAAAATGCAGCGAATTTAAAGAACTTGGTTGGTATTATTACTATATGGTTACCGGCATTGCGAAGAGTTTGCAGGATATCATCGTGCTAAGGGGGAAATGGCTGATTTTCTGTGACTCCCACCTATAAGTAACCAAATAAACTCAAGAGATTTGTTGGAGCTGTTTATACCTAAGTGCTCTTGCCTTATCATAAATACGACCAATCTACGCATATTAGACGTTGACAGGTGGTGAATCCGCAGTAGGATAAAGCTTCAACAGTTTTGTTTTATGCAGCCCGATGTTTCAAGCAGTTATTTTGAAAACCTTTGGCTGGGAGGGTTTTGGTATTGTTGCATGATGGCTCTAGTTCTTTCAATCAATGGTAAACAGTCGAGTGGTTTCGATTAAAGCGTATCGGTTGCCCGGTCGGGTTGTATCTCATAAAGGAGCCACCCCAGGTTGGCAAATGAATCATTCGTCCAAGACGATCCGAGCGGAAATGGGGTATGATCTATTGTTTGGGCCGTATTAAGGAGTAGGAGTGGCCACTGACTCAATTCACATGGTGAATCTCTCATTACAGCACAAATGCAGCGCGGATACATCTCCAGCCGTTTCTTGGCTTCCGGCGATAATCCGTCTACATTAGGATTGAAAACTTTGCGAGCGTTGGATCATCTGGTTTCACTTCAGGTTACTCCACGTTCTGCTTTAGACCAGCAGCATGAAGACTCGCCAATCAGTTTTTAAATCATAAGTTTGCTTCGATTTTTCCCTTGGAATATCTATAGGTAGAACAGATTGATGCATTCTTTGTCTCCTTCGGGTAACCTGACTTCCCATACTAATGCTGCTGCTAATAACAATGTTTAGTTCTCGATTTGCAAGAGGCATGCGCAATGGAAGATCAAGTTTTCGCAAGGATGGTGCGCGGGAAATGTAAATCATGGAAATCGAATGGAATAAGACAATGGGAGCAATATTGAGTTATTGCAGAAGCTCACTAGGAAACGAAGTGGGATGCTGCAGAGCAATGGGGAAAGCAGAAGTATGGCAGTGAAAAGGAAAAATAGAAGATTTAATTTTCAAGGCCATAAAGAGTTTCCTGGGACTGCTTGCAAGCAGCGAACTACGAGTCATTTCGTGTGTAATTGCACTGAATGTGCTCATTGCTGGCGCACAACATGGACGGAACTCAAAAGTGGATATCGATCTATGGCTAGACACCAAACCTCGGGAGCGTTACCTAAGGGACGGAAACGTTAAGCTGAAGAGACGGCAAGCAGTGGTGGTGCGGTAATTCGATGGAAGTGGTGAAAACCAGGCGGAACGTCAGGCAAATTGGATGAGGCATGCATTTGAAAACAAAGGGCCAAAAAATGCTGGGGCGGAGGATGACGGTCAAAATTGTCTCAAACTATCTGGAGGAAATTTGTGAAGCTTCGGATATGGAACTCCAAGGATAGTGATTATATTAACATACGGATAGCGGTAAGCTGTACCGGGAGGGGCGTCATAAGAGAAATTTTTTGTATGGACACTCCTCAAATGCACTAGCGGAGAATGTCCTCTACGCTGTCATTTTTGTTGTCACAGCATTTTGATTTTATTCACCAGCACGGTTGGGGAATATGAGGCGTGCAAGCCGTTTCGGAGACAGTAGTAATCGCGGTTCCATGCAATTGCAAAGATGCGAAGCGAGATATCCAGTGCGATAATCGGGGTAGTTTCGGTCGAACGGGCCAGAACCGCAGCGCCGGTGATAGCTAGCAGGTTCCTAGCAGAATTGATAGGATGGCGGATTTGGAATCGCTATTACGAGGGCAAAAGCGTTAGCAGCGCGTCTGCTGCGGATGCAAGATGTGAAACGCAAGAGAGAAGTAGTTAGGCTTGGGTGCCAACTGGGAGTTATGGTGATTATTGGATCGCGGCAAAATATGTGCAACATAGTGCATCTAATCCGTAAAATGTGGTAACTAGAGTGAGCTATGGTAGAAGTTTTAGACCCAGTTGAAGGTTAGGGGCTACAAAGAACGACCTATTGAGCCCCGCCAAGCCAGTAATAAGGATAAGATAACATGAACAGCGAGGTGTTTAAAACCACAGGATGTGATGAGGGCATAGATCCATTTTTGTCAGCCTACATTGTGAGAATTTCGAGATTTAGTTGACCAAGCCACTGGTGACGTGGGTACATCACTACAAGAGTGGTCAAAAACTGCATTAGCGGGGACGTGTGATTAAGTGAGGAAATAAGAGGTGAAGCCGAATCTCAGATGATCTCAGAAAAGATCAGGTCTTGAACTAGAGTTCTAATCCGTATAATTAAGCCTCGTATAGTCCAATGTTAGCTCGTGTCAGGTAAGTTAAAATCTACACATCAAGTAACTTTGCCAGCTGGGCTTTGAACTAGGCTGAATATGGGCACGACTGCATGGAACTAGGAAGTTTGTTCCGCAGTTTAGAGCAAGCAACTGTGAAGAATTTTGCCCTGATCGATAATCGAGTCAGGAGTATTCCTAACGAGTAGTATCTAATACGAAGTGGATAAGGGGGACTACCAGCGTCGCGGTGTGACGTTTGTAGTAGAGTGGACATTATTGTGGCAAAGGTTAAGGAGAAATGCAAGGTTAAATTTATCTCGGCGGAGCCACATTGGCTCAAGTCCAAGCATCTCGCATCTGGCCCTGTAGTTTAGATTAGATGAAGGGCCTAGGAAATTTTCAGTAAACGCCCGCTGCCCATACTCGATTGAAATTCGATCGAATTTACGCACGGGAAAAGATAACCAGGTACTAATTAAGGTGGGTCCTAACATATGAATTGAGGATGATAATTCTGCAGTCTTGAGTGCGGAATGCCCTTAAGATCACTGTGGAGGTTCTCTTGGGTACAGCGGTCTGGTGGTGCACTTACTCATGGAAGTTGAAAGGGCAAGAGTATTGTAAACCTAAGTCGCTAACTGTTTGTGATACAGGAATTGGCATGCCTTCCATGGAGAGGGCGCCCGGAGGAACATGGCATTTATATAGTATTAATGAACTGTTATCAGCACAGACCTTCATAAGCCACTTGGAACACCAGCTACCAAGAGACTGTAAGTCTTCATTGATAAGTGCAACAGTGGAGTTGAATGAAGCAACCTCAAAAGATTAGACCATTTTAATGCCATTAGCGAGCAAGAACCGTGCGTCGTGACGAAGAACTTTAAAGATATCGTTGATGTATAGCAGGAATAGGCAAGGACCGAGGACGCTCCACTGAATGAACCCACGGTCAATAGCACACGACTGAAAAAAGCAACCTTTAACATAGACTACCTGAAAGCGATCGGAAAGTTAGTATGATAGCCAGGATAAGAGTAGATTTCTTATTCCATGAGTCCTAATTTTTGCCAGAAGTCGGCAGTGGGAAACGCGGTCAAACGCTTTTGACGTGTCTAAAAAGATTATGAGCATCGACCGGTGGGAATTAGCACTTTGGGTAACCAATTTTAGGAAGTCAAACTGACAGGTGAGGCAGGATCAGACCCCGAGGGAGCCGTGTTGATAGGGGTTGATAATTTTGTGAGTAGTAAGGAAGTTAACCAGCTATAGTTTAACAACCTTTTCCATAAGCCTGGATAGAACTGGAGTACAGTTAATGGGGCGAAAGTTTTCAGGTTCGTGCATGGAACCCTTTTTGTGATGTGGAACAATAATGGATGTTTTCCATTGTGGCGGAAATGTAGCGCCGGACATGGAGAGCGAGAACGAATTTAGAAGGCGCAGTGGAAGATCTGGACCAGCGGTGCGAAATAGGACTGGTGGGACGCCATCATGGCTGAGCCTGTGGGACGGCCTGGCATGTTTCATCACATTGATGATGCCAGCAACGTCGAAGGAGATGGAGGATGATCTAGCCGAGGTTAACATGGGATGGATTTCAGAGTGTGTCTGATTGTCATTAATGACAGTAGAAGAGAAATATATATTGAATGCTTCTGCGATGTCTACAGTGGACTCGATGCGTAAGCTACTAAATATGATGAAGTTCGGAATAGTTGAGGACTCCGGCTGCAAGCGAGCTTTCAAAATGTGGGAAGTCTTCCGGACTGGGTTAGGCGACCCAGGAGGTAGCATTTCCTGCATTTTTAAACTTAGTTTTGACTCCACAAGAAATTCTTGCTGCAACCGGATGACTTGCATTAAGAGCAGGAAGTCTCCCGTTTTGTTGAAGACTTTTTGGGCCTTCAAGAGTTTCTCCCGGAGCCGAAAATCCCTACTAGGCTTCTTGAGTTTCTTTTAAGTGTTCGGAGTGGGCAGACGGTTACCAGCAAAAAGAAGTCCCGCGCAAATCTTGTCTGCTGCACTCTGCGGGTCAGGCGATAAAAGGAAGCTGGACCAATCGGGGTTTCGCATAGCGTCAGGGATCTCGTCTCAACCAGTCAACATATAGGGAGAGATGGTATGGTGGGTACACACGGGTGAGAAATTCTTGCTACGCGTGAACATCTTGTGGTCGTTCCCAAGGAAAGGTTTTAGCACATTAGGAGTGCTATGCTAGGTCTAAGAAAACATGGAACCTTGTAGGCGTAGTCATATTCTGGTTCATCCTTCAGCGTGCATTTCAGAAACAAAGGTAAGTCACCTTTAATTATCCTGCGGCTGTGGAGGGGGCAGACCAGAAAGATAAATGAAGGCTTGGGTTAGACGAGAATTATCAGAACTATTCGAGTTTGGTGGTCGGCATACACATCGTATGTGGATTGGGAGCTCGGGTAATTGTACCAGAAGCCAAATAATGCCAGGGATAGAATTAAGAAGGGAGTGATGGAAAACGAAAGCTTTGTGTGGCTGCTTCAAGTAGGCTAAGCAGCCACCTCCTCTGCGATTTGATCTATGGGTTTGGTGGGGCGTGTAACCCGCCGACGAAGAGGACAGAGTGGAACTGTGGTCTGTTAGCCAAGTCTCTGTTACCAAAATAATATCGTAAGAGTTTTTAGCTGCTGACAGTCTCAGCTCCCTTACTTTTGAGTCAGTGAGCGGGAGATCAAGAGTAGGGAAAATTCACTGGAAAATTAAAGTCCAGGTGACATCCAAGGGGTGGGTTAGATAGTGGTTAAAAAAATCAAGGGATACATTACAGGTTCGGATAGTGCGTAGCTGTGATAAGGGTGCAAATTCGGTGGGGTTAGATATACTGGCCGGCGAGGGACTGTCTTTGTTAAGGGATTTGTGTGCTGCAGACCAAGGTGATAGAATAAACTTGGGAGTTAATGCGCCGGTTGTTAGAGGATGCCGGTGTGGGGATGTGGTATCAGTGGGGGTGGGATGGTGTTAGGTGGCCAAATTGTTACCTTGTCACGGCGGGACTGGCAATCTAGGGGGTTGGTGCGGAGCGGGATTTGGAAACTTCCGAAGAAAAAGCCGGTTAGCAAGTGTGCGCATGAATTTTTGGGGATAGGCGTTGCTTTTGGAATTCGTGGGAGTCAGGAGAGCAGTGCTTTCTAGCTGAGGCAATTGGGGCAAGCGCTGGACAAGAATGATTTCAGAAAGGGGTCTCATGATAGGATGTGGCTCAATGGGCAAAATACAGTTATCAAAACTTTGCCAGGTAGCCTGGGAGGATCCGGGGGTAAATCGTTCGAAATTATAAGGGTACTGGTGGTTGGGGTGAGGATTTGGGTGTGCAGTAATAGGAAAAGGGCATTGGACTGGAGAAAGTGCATCTAAATAGGGTTTACTGGTAGGTGGATGGAAGTAGGGAGGATAAGCAGCAGGCCCTAAATACGGAGGGTCATTAGCATCATGCTGGAATGTGGCAACCGTGTTAACGAATGATTGTGGAGGCATGAATACAGTTAGCCAATCAACTCGTGATTGTAGGCGTCGGTTGGTTAGCCCTCTTGGGTTTGTGAACCTTCCGGTTTGGAAGATCTAATGCCGGGATGGCTTACGCGATTTGAGTGTGCCGAGAGTGCCAGACATTCGAGGTGTATAGACAGTTTGACCTACAGAATTAGCAGGATGGCCAATGAAGTGCGGGGTTTTGCGGTTAGTGGAATAGGTCACTGGTATGCGCTCCCCGTGGAATTCAGCTGATTATATCTGGGTGCCATGCTGTTGCTTGACGGAAGGACGAGGAAGTGCTAGAGGGGGTATCTGGGATGGGGTATATGCCAAGTGGTTGATATTAGCCTGAGAAGACGTCGGTGAGACGGCAGTCATCTGCGTGGTTAAACCGTCAGTGCTTTTATCTTGGGGTACCAGATTTGGCAGATTAAGATGAGCACGTTTGCGTGGTGGTTGGAAGGGCGAAGGGGTTTGAGTTTCATCTAGATCTACCGGCATTGGTTGCTACCAAAGAAAATGTCGAGGGATCAGCACTTTCGCAGCAGGTATACGCGAATTTGAGGTGCCACTGCCATCATTAGTTTTATTCTCAAACCGACTAGTGACAGATGTTTGGGGTGAAAAGATTGGACAGAAAATCGAGCAGCTTAAGTACGGGAGAGGTCGGTTGTGCTAATTGCATGGGAGTGTAGTTTCCGATGGGTTTTGTAATTTTGTCCCGCTAGTGGTCACAGGGCACGGGATAGCCGGAGATGTGTGGCGATGGAGACTGTCATAGGGAGAAGGTAGCTTTGTTGAAACCTTGGCAGTAGGCTCGGGATTTGGCCCAGTCGGAGGAACCTGAACTGGCAGCGCACTGGTTGGATTTAATTTCAATGACAGGTACTCGATCTGTTGTACTTTGATGTCTAGGTCTCAGTCTCCTCAAGACATCAAGGGTTTTGGGACCAGAATTGCTAAATATATCAATAAGCGGGACTGAGCATGCTTTATTGGGAATCAGGAGTTGAGTTTTCTGAGTACTACCGTGCGGCGCTGAAGTCGATTTTGTTCGGCTAATGAAGGCATTGTACCGGTTGTAGAAAGTCAAGAAGGTCTGAAAAGGCCGTCAGAGGCCATAAACGATTGGTAAGAGGCAACGAGATGGTGCCAAGAAGTGCGGGAGCGTCCAGGTGAAAGGATAAATAGATAGGCTAAATGGCAAAAGTTGACCGATAGAGGGGCATAACATGCGGTTAGCAGCAGAAAGACCTTTAAAATAGGTCTAGGCGGGAGTTGAAAATGTGACGGTCTAGGCTCGAAGCAAACATTAACAGAAGGGTCAGCGAGGGATGCGGTCGGGGGTTAATGGTCAAAAAAATTTAGGGAATATCTTCATTTAGAAAAATGGTTCTAATTATGCTTAAAAGTACTGCAATGACAACCTAAATAGCAAAGGACATCAGTGAAAACAACGCAGCGAGGAACGGTGTACCACAGCCAAAGATGATACTAGTTAAGCAAAAGACAATAAACTCATTTAAATTCTAATTTTCGGACAAAAATGGATGCTTGGCGTGAATGGCTTAGGTCGAGCGAAATAAATCTGGTAGACAACCAGCATATTCCCAATCAGACTGAGAATACGGCGGTTACAACATCTGCTGGCTGCACTACGGTCCTGACATTCACCGGGGTCGGTGACAAGGATGATGTATAAGCATTGACGTTCACTGGCATTCTAGTGAGATTTGATGTTCCTCGTCACTAGTACCCATGAGTCAAGCAGTATTTCTCCAGGTTCAGAACATAAGATAAAGTACGCCGGTCACTGTATTATTTTGTCTATAAGATCAGTGGATTGCAACTCCGACACATCCTGAAGCATCCTTTGGTATTTGCAGGTATCGCCGTAATCATCCGTGAAAATGTCAAATGGAACAAAACCTACCAAAGAGTTCGTCGACCTAAACTGCATAAGTACAACAGTTAGCACGCGGTAGAATGCCCAACTTCGTCATCCCCCAATTTCATTGATGGAAAGCAAACCCACTGATTTTGTTTCGATCATCTAACCACGACTGATGCATAACCCTAACGTTGTTGTTAATTGCAGCTTCAGCAAGAAAGAATAATTGTAATGGCCAAAACGTAGGACAACAGAATAAGCGTTGCAGAAAAGAAGAAATCATATACCTCATGCCAGTTGGAGAGTTTGATCTGGTCACTTTAAAAGCCAACCAGAAAAGGATCATTACACTAATGTTCATTGTCATGGCCAAAGTTTTTGATCG
>LUCM01001208.1:40077-56595 GCA_008360955.1 Fasciolopsis buskii
TTTTTTTTCTTCGGGCAAGTTACACCGGGACTGACGGACGTACTTGATAAATCTGAGGAAATAAGTGCCACGTGTATCGTGCACCGAATTATGGGTTTTTCCTTGAGGTTTTCCTCCTCATCCTCCGAGGACAAATAACGTCAGCGTTTACTGCAATTAATTCTTACCTGTTACGGACAAACGCTCACTTACGGGACTTTTATCAACGGTAGACCCATGTTAATTGTTCCATCACTGGATGGCAGCATGTCTTCTAAATACTGCCATTTTACGTCCCAAGCCAGTGCAAAGGTAGCTGAATTGGGTTTTGTTTGACAATTTATAGTTTATCTGTGTGGGTTATAACCCCAACTGGCTGCTGTGATAACTGGCACGAACCCGTGGTGAAATTTGTTACCGGACACATTTGTGGTTCGGTGACAACCACGACTTCGAAGTAATAAAAGTGTCCTCATTTTAATCGTCCATCAGAATAAGAAGAAAATAGCAAAGTCATCTGGATAAAGAGAATATGAGACTTAGTGTGGTGAATGGTCAGTGAAGCGAAGAAGTCAACGCTGAATCTACCTCTTATTGCGTTACATAAGGGTGTAAGGCATTAAACGGAATTTGAAACCATTAGCGCAACGCATTTGCAATCTAATTTACCGTGTGTGCCTACGTCGTCCACTAGATGTATCAATGAGTGTACGTTCTTGGTCATCTCTTAAAGACCATACATCTAGCGATGCGTTAATACAAACTAATGCAACGTTTGCTCAGTTGCACTTACCGTTTGTTCATCACTGTCGGGAACCAACATGTTGGGTGCCATTGATGACGTCAAAAATGGGCACATTGTGAGTATGCTAGTTCTGATTTCAGCTCCCCAATTCCTAATTACAACAAATCTCTAAATTCTGTAGCTTTCTGCAGTGTATATTAATCTAAACCTATGCATTTCCCGCGGAATTTGCGTGGTTTTTCTAATCTCAGTTGTATTAGTTAGACATTTAGCTTAAGGCCGATTTGCGGACACAAATGTCCGCGGAAATGTACTTTTAGCTCCGAATTCTAATTGGTCAACCAACAACACAGACAGGCGCAATGCATCATATCATATGGTAAACACTGAAAGGGTGATTTACTGGGGTCCACTGGTCTCTCTTATCTGTAGGCTAAATCGGTAGTTCATCATCATCGTTCAGCGTTAAACAGCAAGGTAAGACTCACTGACCGCTGCCTTTCCCCAGAGTTACACGTTTATATAAAAAACGTGAATATCCAAGGGGAACAGGGAGTAGACCTACAGAGGCGGGAACAGATCAGATGCTGCTGCAGCCAACACATGAAACATAGTCTGACTGTACAAACGCACAGTTATACTTTGTTCCGAGTGTAATTGGCTGGAAACAAACTTTATGCTATTATTTGCATTTGTCACAACTCCCATATCCAGAATGAGTTTTCTGTCTGACGAATGCCCGGGCAGGATGATTGTATACNTATATAAACGATAGAGCTCACTTGAATTTCGACTTGTGTTGGTGGGTCACCAATAAACGCGCGGTAGTACTCTGTGTTCGTCTTCTCTCTTTCGCTGGCGGGCTGGGCTAGCTGGTTCGTGTTTCGCGCCGCTTATTGTTCCGTGTGGCTGCTCATTCAAGGGAGCAGCAGATCTGTCCCATTCGTTGTGCGACTACGAGCCTTGAGTCTTGAGCCCGGACTTTTTGTGTCTCCAACCACTGTGTGTGTGTTCGTGCCCTACTAGACTACAGGCTGTGTGCTCCTGTGATATCGTGCGCTGCGAGTACTTGTGTCTTGTGCTTCAGTGTGTGCATAAACCAACCAAACTCGGCGATATACCAGCACTTGAATCCGGTATCTGACCTTTCAAAATCTCTTCGGTATTTAACTAAGGTGCTCGGTAGACACAAAAAAACTTTCTCAGCTATCTCCATAATTAGCGTATCGTCACCACGTTCATGAGCAATTCAGGGTTAGTACACCAGCGAAATCGTTAATTTTTTAGATTACCACTTGGAAGTAAGCGAACGATGAAAATTAGCCACCGGTGTTTTTTGCAAAGCGATCCGCTGATCAGTATTTTATATTTGAATCGGCTCATTCTCAGTGTGTCAAATGTGCAGTGGTTTAGTCACTAGGAAATAGGATTAAAAATTTGTGCTGTGACGAAACTGTCCATATTGAAGTAATAAAACACTTAGGTAGCGTTTTTCGAGGTAATTATTATCCAGGTAGTTTCATAAGACATGAGATTAAAAGAAGGAATCTACCAATGTGATGTGCAGATGAAGAAAAGCGTTTCTTAATTTTCATCGGGTCTGCATAACGAATAAGAGTTTTGCAGGAAAGTCCTTGGGGGTTGAAATTTCCGCATTTTCGTTTTCATTGATGATTAGAATGTCCCTCAACTCATGGGCCCAGTCCAACGACAGGATAAAAACGCACTTAAAAACTCGGTTGCAGAAAATGTTGTGTTGAAAACATGAGACAAAGAGGCAAATAGCTAGAAGTCAGAATTACAGATCACAAATGAAAGGCAAAACCAACAAGTAGAGCAGCTTAGGAGAAGCTGGTGCAAAACCCCGCGATCGCTCTGCATGGGGTTTACGAGAGATATAAAATGGACTGCGGCAGCACAATTCTTCAGAATGGTTTCGGAGTACACATGGAGCGGTTGTACTCCAATCCGTGGGCGGTCAGCGCCTACACTGCTTTCATCAATCGATGTTAAAGCAGCTCCTTCCAGCTTCTGCCCTTCCGATTCCCCTCCGATCTGTAATTCCTCTTGTTTGTGAACCACGCGAGAAACCAAGATTTTCGCTTCTCGGCCTGCCTCCATATCCACTTTATCCAATTATCTTACACTGTTGACTTTTTCCCCTCCGACTGTTATTTTTTTCGATCACTTATCACCCCAAAGAAGATATTCAAAGCGTTGCGTTCTCCGAACAATGCTGCTCATCATCCTAAAGATATGTGTCCCTGATTCTGTGGTGTCGTCCGATTGACACAGCAATGGAAACCTATACACGACAGTGTCAACACTAAACGTCGGGAAACAAGTGAACACAACACGGTAGCACTAAGCATCACGTAGCACCACAAGGAATAGAGACTGATCGATGCGGCAGTTGAGAACGCGAGATCTGAAGCTAGGCATCCCATTAGATGTATGGCGAACACCGGGACGAGCGACATGGAATTATTGATCTTGGCTAAGGCAACAAGAAAGCGGCTAAAAGCATGTCATACGTACGATTACCTCGGGTATATAAACAGTTAATTATCCAGAGGGGGACAGTAATGCAAAAGTGTAACAGTCAACCAATCGGGACAGGAGAATTCGTATAGTCACTCACAATCAAGTCAAGATGAACTCGAAAGATAACCAGTTCTACCAGAGGTAAAAGTACGGAAAAATTTTAGTGCCTTCGACTTGTGTGGACTTGGCATCTCTACGAAATTCTCATGTCGCGTCTTATGTATTTCCCTTAAACGTTCTACCTTCAGAAATCTGGGAAATGCGCTGGGATTTTCCCTGTTCCTAAACGCGTCGCTCCTTTCGATCTGAAAACTATCGTGTAACTTCCCTTACGTTATTCCGAAAGGATCTGAAACTGCCATTTCCGGCCAGCTTTTTTCTGATGAGAATGCTCGCATTGTGGTTCTAACTAACTAACTCGTGGACATCAGATTTGCTCAGTTAGCGAACCATCTCCGTCCGAATAAGTGGCGTTCTTTTTTGGCCATTTCCCTTACATGCTAGGTTCTCCGAGTTTCAATACTTGTGCTGATCCCCTTCATTTTATTCATTGACAGCCTGTCCATCTCTAGTCCGAAGCATACCTTTGTTGACGACGTCGCTTTCCACTATCCCCCTTTTTACGGACCTCTTCGCCATGTGATCCCCCAAAGCGATCTTGAACGTTTCTTCCTGGTGCTCAAACAATTATGTTGCATTTAATGCTCCCGAAACCTCACATCTTTCAATTTATTTGGATCATCATTTTTGCTCTTCACATTTGTCTTTTGACTCGACTGCCTTGCATTCTACAGACTGTATTTCTCTTGGTTTATCCATTAGTTCTTCATCATTACTTTTTTTTATCACATACAACATGCATAAATGTAGCGGTCGGTGTATACCCCATAACCGCTAGGGCCCACCGTACGGGTGGAAGGGGCGGTGATGAACTAGAAACCTTGACCCTGAGGCATGCAGTGGCATAGAACCACAATTGACCAGGTGCGGGAACCACACGAGGAGCAGCGAATCACACTGTCTATCACGGGCAAATCTGGGATGCCAGTCCAATGTCAATGAAATCGCTTCTCGCGTTTCACGCTAAGTTGGTTTTCTATTTCGCGCCCGATGGTTTTTCATCGCAGCTCATCTGCTGTATAAAGCTCAAGTCTGCCACGCATTTGAATATTTCAGTCATGTGATGTAGAAATTATCATGCCCGCTTTGCAAGAAGCTTTTCCTGTTACTTCCTACTAGTTCGGTAATCCTAGCCGCGTTAAAGCCCTTCTAGGACCCTTTAGTTTCGGTCAGTTCAACCTCGTGTCTCAGCCGCCTAGTGGATCGCACCCAATGGACGTTTATTTTAGGAATACGGCTCTATAGTTTATGAGCAAATAAATATGAACTAACGCACAACTGAAATACTCCAAACGTACGAGAAGGAGCAGTTAGCGTCAGTCGCACTAAGACAGTGCAACAGAATGCTAAACAGTGCCTTTGGGGGAATAGACCAGGGATTGATTCGGGGCTGATAGATTCGTGGGACCTTATATGAATCTGTTCGTAAGTGATATATGCATTTGGGCTAGTGATCATGAAGTAGACTGCCATCTGCCTATTGCAAACTCGAGTGTGTCTTTGTCTACGTAATTATGTATGGAGTGTCAGCTTCAGTGGTTGTCGGTGAGCAGCGGCGAAAATACAATTTCGAATGGTCATCCATACGTCAGTGATAATCTGAGTCAATCCGGAGTGAGAAAAACTGGTGATTGAACGTTAAAGTGGTTAGCAAGTTGAGATGCACTACGAAAACCCTTATCTCTAACATTGTGGACGGGATGTGTGTGTGTTTAAATACATGCCAGGTTTAAAGTTAAGAGCAGCGCAAGGTTGGAAGGCCATCGAAAAATAATTAGACAAGCTCACATTTCTCGCTATCGTCTGCCATAAAAGTGACGGATGAGGCTAATCCAGTAGCTAAAACCAGGCTGTAACTCGACTGGTAGTTTGAGTCAGGTAGACCATATTAAACTAAGCTATCGTTGGCGCGGTTCTTTCCAGAACTGCAGATCGTACTGGACCAAGTACGTCGAATCGGACCATGCGTTAGTTTTAATGCGATTTTTGTTTCAGCTCAACGGTCACCGAAGCCGGCCGCAAACATGGTTGACCGTCGGACGTCTGTGTGATTCAGCTGTTCGCAACAGCTATGAATAGGAACTATCTGACGAACTAAGGATTTCGACGAGCAGCAATATAAATGAGCGCTGGGGCGAAATCAAACAGCATGCATTTGGCAGCAGATTTCGCCTGTGGTTCTAGATCTAGCGGCTATAAATCTTAAGAATGACCGTGCAAACTGGTGACTTAAGTTAACCGAAGAGATGAAAGAGGCGGCCGCTTCAGGTAACAGTCAAAGTCCGTTCGTTGCTTAGTGGTTTTCGCTGGCCCATGTCTACGTTATTTGGCCAGGATTGCATAAACTGACCGGGTGTGTAATGTGGCTGGTCGACTGTTTGCTGACCAGTTAAACGAATTTTTGATTGACACGAACGTGATAGCGCGATTGCCTGAGCTGAACAGTGAAAACCGCATGGTGCACATCAATTCAGCTGGACACTGGCATGCTTGCCGTGTTGTACTAATAAGCTATAGCTAGGTAAATGGTGCCTAGCCGTTTGTGCTGTTGACGTTGAACCAGGTTGTCCGTGCTCCGTTAGTTAAGAAATACCGACCTGCCTTATTCCGACAGATTTGTGTACCATTTACACTCGTTTGTTGCTAAGGCTAAGGTATTTGCCAATGGTTACAGTTAATTTGTCATTAATGCCCATAAATTTTGATCTTCAAAAGGAAACTGATGCCAGCAAGACAACTAATTTCCATCAGAGCTTTAGTTCCACAGACCGGAGTACAGCTTTTCGACAAATTAGTTTGCAAAGCTCAGGTAAATGTTTTTTTCATGAACCCCAGTTTAATTCTGACTTAGTGAATCCCTAATTACGAACATGGTAATACGTTCTCAATATTGAATTCTTTTAGATACCGAACTGGACTACTTCGTCAAAATCTTAGGATAAATTGACCATTAGATGTTTTACTTTATTTTGGTTTGCTTGGCAGGAACTAGTAAGCTGCACAGAAGTACAGGAAGTGAGGCTGAAAGATCTCGAAAAGCAAAGAATATCTGATTTGGCCAAGAATCAAGAAGAAATAGAGAAGTTGAAAAGAGAGTGCGCCGATCGGTAAGTTTAGGGTAATAGTGTACCCCATCCACTTCAAATTATTTAGCCGTAAAAACTGCTGTGTGCGAAATCGATGAAATAAGTTTACCAAATGAATATCAGATTGTACTACTGTTCGATAGTGATTATCAAGGTTATGAGCGTCTGCTGCATTTTACTAGTGTAAGGCGTCTTACGCTATTAGTTCTCACAATTGCGTTTAGAGTTACTTAAAGCAAGGTCTCCACTATGCATATTTGAAGGGAATCAACCACGAAGTGTATAGCGCAATTTCGAGGGGATTTCGTTCATCCTTCCAGAATGTATTTTTGACGTATGCATATAAACGTAAATATCTTGGTGTATTGTGGAACGTGGACTTGGTTTCTCAGAAGTTTATTTTTTAGGCGACTAGGGTATTATGCTAAACGTTGGGCTTGAGAAATCCAGATAAACTGAACTCGTGACTACTGTTTTGCAAATAAACTATGTTAAAGCTACCGAACATTTTTTATCCGTTTCCCTGGAAAAATTTTGCGATGACTCCAAGCGGATTGACTTATTTTCTACTAGAATGGCATTAGGGCTCATATAATTTTTTTCATCGCAGTTCCCTCTCTTTTATTCAACGTGTCTCTTCTGTCCCCAACCCAATCTATTTGCCCCTTCTGCCTACCCATAATATCTCCATTAATAACGCGCCCGATACTCACAACGGTTCGTTGTCAAGTAGTGTAGTAGGTGGTTTTCAGTCTGTTAGCTCACATTTTCTCAAGCCTCGTCAGCCTTTGTCTCTGGGTTCCTTCAATGTGTGCACTTTAATGCAGGCTGGCCAACAGGTGTGTTTGGCTCCGACAGTGGACTCACTTTCGATTGAAGTCTGCTGCGTCAGTAAAACAAGAATTCGAGATTCGAGTAGAGTAATCCAACTAACTGCGCCAAACGTCTCGTCAAGATATTTTCTTCGCACTTCAGGAGACGAAGCAGCTCAAGCTGTGGGTCGGCGTGGTGTAGGAATAGTCTTGAGTGAGAAGGCTGAAGCAGCCCTTTTGGACTGGATCCCAGTCAACAGTCGCTTGTGTGCCATGAGACTGCAGGGATCAGTCGGCGTCCGAAAGGATAGTAGTGTCAAGCGTAGTTTATTTGTTATCTGGGCATACGCTCCAACAGACTGCAGCAGTGATATGGAGAAAGACGAGTTTTACGATAACCTCGTCATTCTTGTTCGGAAGAGCAAACGCTCTGACATTGTAGTGGTAGCAGATGACTTTAATGCACAAGTTGGAAAACTTAGTGCATCGGAGTCCTGTTTAGGTGGGCGATGCGCCTTGCCTGCACAGCGAACAGATAACGGGGAAAGACTTCTCCAGTTCTGTGCAGATAATCATTTATTCCTATCTAGTACGAATTTCCGACACAGTTCGCGTCGCACAGCGACATGGCGCTCTATCTTGACAGGTACTTTGAGTCAGATTGACCATATCGCAGTTAGATACCGTTGGTGCGGTTCTGTCCAGAAGTGTAGATCATACTGGACCACGTACGTCGAATCGGCCCATGCGTTAGTTTTAATGCGGTTTCTGCTGCAGCTGAATGGCCATCGACGTAGGTCACAAACCCGATTGGCTGTCGAACGTTTGTCTGATTCGGCTGTTCGCAACAGCTACGAACAGAAACTATCCGAGGGACTAAGAACTTCGACGAGCAGCATTGTAGACGATCTGTGAGATCAAATTAGGCAGGCTATGCATTTGGCAGCAAATTTCGCCTGTGGTCTTAGATCTAGCATTCATCAAAACACTGGATATCGCTGGGGTCGCTAAGCGTAATGGAGCAAAAGCGCCAGCTGCCTAACTGCAAGAAAGTGAATAAGATGTGTCGACAGTTGCAGCATCAGTTGACGGTAAACCTTAAGAATGATCGCGAAAGCTGGTGGGTTAAGGTAACCGAAGAGATGGAAGTGACGTCCGCTTCAGGTAACAGTCAAAAACTATTTGAACTTATACGCGACAGCGGTGGGCGGCGAACTTCGGTTGGTGAAGTCGTGTGCGATAAAATGGAGAGCTCATCCATGGTAGACAGGAAAAACTGGACCGTTGGGCAGAACATTTCAAGGATCAGTTTAGCTGGCCATACGCTGTCGTATCTAGTCCGACGTCTGGAGCTGTGAATCCTTGGGAGGTGTCACTTGATCCCTCAACGGAAGTGGAAGTGGAGTCGAATATTCAGCTTCTGAAGAGGGGAAAAGCTGCCGGTCCCGACGGCTTTCCCCTAGTTTTATTCAAATTGGGTGGAAAAGTGCTGATGAAATCACTTACCTCCTTGCTTCGTGATATTTGGAACGAGGAGCATATCCCGCTATCGTGGGGTGAGTCACTGATTATACCCATCTTGAAGAAGGGTACACGGAGTGACTGCAGCAATCATCGTGGGATTAGTTTAATGCCGACAGTTACTAAGGTCTTAGCTTCGAAGATGCTACGCCGTTTGACACCGGATTCGCGAGGGTAATATCCGCGGACAACAAGCCGGATTTCGGCCAGCTCGAGGTTGCATCGACCAAATATTCACTCCTTGACAGATACTCGAAACGCGCCACACGCACCGGCGCCCTACGATCGTAGTCTTCCTCACTAAGGTTGAAACGTCGCGTGTAATGTGCTGCAGTGCGTTCATTTCTGTTGTACGGTTTCGAGAGGTGGATTATGCGTCTGGGTGATGTTCGTCGGTTCGAGGTTTTCGATAGCCGATGTTCACGTAGTATGGCTAGGGTTGGAATCTGGTATTGGGTGCCACTTGTGAAAATGGCTTGTTTCAGCTTATGAAACTTAGTAGACTACGTGTTGCGTATGAGGAACACTCGTCTACCATACCGTGCCCTATTTTGTGTTCCTCCTAAAGAATGAAAGAAGCCATGTGGAGGCCAACAGATGACATGGGGGTGAGAAAATGTACAGCGAACTTAGGTAAAGCAAGTGTCTCACGTTTTCGTGGTTGGGGACCGAATGACTCGTCGACTTGCTGGCTGGAGACACTGACGGATATGGCAGTGAACCGTGAACAGTGGCGATCGTGCTGTCATTTTCTATCGAATCAGAATACTTGAAAGTGTGCGTTTGTACAGTTAGACTGTGTTCCGTGTGTTGGCTGCAGCAATCTTATCTTTTCCTGCCTGTGTAGGTCCACTCCCTGTTCCCGTTGGATATTCACTCTTTTTATATAAACGTGTAACTTTGGGGAAAGGCAGCGACCAGTGAGGCTTGCCTTGCTGTTTAACGCTGAACGACGATGATAAGATGAGTTATGGGCAGAATCACAGTTAGCATTTTGACGAAAGTACAGGCAGCCGCTGGCTCAACAGAAGATGCAAGACCACGCGAACCTCAGAAACAGTGGATATCTTCAAGATCAGTTGCTCCGTTAGACGCCTGTATATCCATCCAACTGGCTTTCGCACGTAATTTAACACGTAATTCACTTGGATGTCTACTCATCAAGACCTTGAGAAATGATAGACTGGACACCGAAGGGGAGTGGATGAAGCTGGGTCTGTCGGTTTTAGGTAGAATAATCACTAGATGATTAGGCTTACAGGTTCACGAATGCCAGGTATGGGGGGAATTTTATTGATCAGGAAATGTGGCGGCCCAATAATTCACCTCCTGGTGCTTCCGGCAGTATTTCACGGTGCAGTCTAATTGTCCTGCTGCCACAGCAGGTTTTCCAAGTGGAACAATGGAGGTGGGTACTAATACTTCCTCAGAAATGGTCGTCAGAGAGCGACATTTCCAAGTAAGCATAAGGCAACCGGGTCAAGTGGGCTGTCGCTGTCTTAAGTCAAAAATGCCCATGAAATGACATTATTGGGGTTGATTACGAAAAAGGAGCATGCACCTGCAAATTGATGTAAATCATTTGTTATACTGATTTACACGAGAAGTGATAGGTCTTGTTGCGAAAACCTCAACCGAATTAGTTCGGTAAGTATTGCACCTAAACTGTTCGCGAACTTTATTCTCCGCCGGTGTTCTAGCGAGTATGAAACCAGAAAACTGCACTCGTTTAACAATGTCCATCCATGCGCACGTTTTACGCTAGAAAAAGAAACAGACCATAGTTTACCATACTTAGATGTGTACATAAGACGACGGCAGTAGGGGTCTGCACAACTATCAGTCTACAGAGAAGCAACATGGAACAGACGATGCATTCATTTTCACACCTTTGTGCCGGTACGAGCGAAGGGGAACCTAATATGCTATTTAATTGATAGTGCAAGAACCAATATGTACGGATGACACAATTGAAATGAACTTTGTTTCCTGCGGAGCGTGTTCGCCCAAAATAAATACCCCGAAAGAGTCATAAATAAAACTATGGAAAAACACGAAGTAAAACGAAAAGAAATAGGATCAATAAAGAAACCTGTAAACGTTCGTTTGCCTTTCACAGGTGACATCGAAGCGGAAATTGTCCAACAGAGAATGTCAAGTTCAGTCAGTAGAACATTCTTTACTCCACAGTTAAAAACTCTATTCACATCCAAACCGATTATGGGTTTCCAACTAAAGGACAAATTGCCAGATTCTTCAGCCTCCTTCTGTGCGTATTCATATGCCTGCTCCTGTGGGACTAGGTACATTGGCCGCATGACCAGGCGTTTGTCCGATCGCGTTCGTGAACACCACCCGGCCTGGTTGAGCACAGGAACAGTTAAGATAATTACCAGCGCGGTGTGTTCATACCTTGTCGAGTCAAATCACTCAGTGAACGTGACAAGTGCTTTTCGCACCATCTGCAAAGTTAACAGCAGACAGTCAAGAATTTTCAAGTGTCGCATCTTGAACACAACCGAAGCCGTATCTATCCGTTTGTATAATCCCCCTCTGTGGGCTCCGGAACAATTTTTCCAGACTCCTAAACGGTGTAGTTCGGCACGTTGTGTTGTCCTCAATGTGTTCTGTGGGGTTTCCCAAAATTTTTTTGATAAAATGTTTGTCCTTTTTTGCAGTTTGCAACAACAGCGTGAGCAGTTCGACGAAGAAATGATCCACGCTCTCTCACGTGCCGGTTCTGCAACATCGGAAGCACGAGCTGTTACGTTGCAAGCCGCGAGTATGCGATCTGGTCTGGAAGAGAAATTGCGCTGCAAGACACAGGAAATTAACCAACTTAAGGAAGAAATTCGTTTACTTATCGAAGAATCACAAAATGTAAGCTGCAGCCTTTTAGATTCAGGTAAAAGACAACGAACCACTTTGGAGACAAGGTTTAGATATACAAAGCATCTATGTACTAACACAAACGGTGGACTTCTTTAATTCTTTGCACTCAGTCAATCCACGCTGCGGAGACAAGGGATACTTATTAGCATTAGTCTGGTTATGAAACCGCTGTTTTCGGTTCCATTTTCAATATGATTGACATCGGGTGGCATTTGGATAACGTAATATGTACAGAATTGTTGTTTCGTATTGCATAAACCTGCAAGCAAGTTACGGTGGTTTTCGTTACCCGAAGTGTGATTAGTCCTGTTATTCTAACAGTCGAATTTCGCCGGAAGCACTGTCATTCCAAAATGCTTTCCCTTTTTACCCCATCTAGGTTTCCGTTGTACCATTCGGACAATTCGTAAGACATTCTCGTTTGCAGGAGCACAGGTTGTGACAATAAAGCGTTGACCAGTTATTTTAATACACAAATTAGAAAACTACACATTGCAAGCCTGTCTAGATGGGTGTTGTGCCTTGCCCACTCAGCGTAAAGATGACGGAAACGGACAACTCCATTGTTGTGCAGACAATAGTTTATTCCTCTCTGGTGCGATTCCCTGACACAGTAAGGGTCTGGGGCTCAAACTACACAAATACTTTCAGCCAAACTGGTTATTTCGCAATTAGATATTGTTGGCGCGGTTCTGTTTAAGACTGTAAACCGTATTGACTCTCGTATGTAGAATCAAACCATGCGTTAGTTTCAGTGTGATTTCGCTGCCATTAGATGGTCATCAACGGAGACCTGGCTAGCCATACACCGTCCGCCTTATCCGGGTTTGGCATCACTTATGAGCAGAACATGTCAGGTGAGCTAAGAACTACAACAGACAGTAATGTAGGTGAGCCCTGGGCTCAAATCGAACGGGCGCCACATTTCGCAGCAAGTTCTTCTGCGATCCCTAACCCGCTGTCCGTCAAAGGCAGTGTATCTCGTTGAGTTGCTCCGACCTCATTGAGGTATCACTCGATCCCCAACAGAATTGGAATTAGAGTCGGGGCATTGGCCACTGAAGCGACGGAAATCCCTTGATCCTACCGAACTCCAACCGGTTTCTTTCAGACTGGATGGATAATTTTTAATAAAAACACTAACCCGCTTGCTTTGTAGTACTTAGAACGAGAGATATACTAAGATATCACTGGCAAAGTCACTGATTGTAACCATCTTCAGTGACTGCAGCAACCATCCTGAGACAGCCTAATTCCGATAGTTACTAAGGTCTTAAATTCGGCAGTGTTGCACCCTTTGACGCCGGTTCGTACCAGTGACGTTCACGGACAGCAGACTAGATTTTTCCCAGTTCGACGTTCCACCGACCAGATCTTACCCTTTCCCAGCCACCTGAAACACGTTACGCACACCGTCGCCCGACAGCCGCGATTTTTCTCTATTCGAAATGATGTCTTTTCACTCGGTCGATTGGGCAGCGTTATCTATTGATTTTCAGCGGAAAATTGTCTCAGGAAGTGTATATCTTTTGCGAGCAGTGTACTCGCATACACATGGTCGTGCAGAGGTTTGGGGCGAACTACTAAATTCATTCGAAACGATTAATGGTGTTCGATGATTGTTTCCCATCTCTCCATTCATGCCTGGCTTTGTCATCAGCGAAGTACTATGAATGCTTCAAGCGGTCTTCACGGTTTAGGCGTTGAACTGGCCGTCAGGGAAAACCGTGTGACCTAGAACATCTAAACGACCTTTTGTGCTTGCCCGAATCTGCAGGACATGCGCAGCGTGTACTAGACCGGCAAGGACTGTGGCTTCATTCAGCATATGCTTTGCACTTTTGTAGTACGATTGGCTGACAGTAGTACTGAGCTTCCTACTCGGCGCAGAACAAATAAACTTTGTTGACCTTTTCAATTACCTCTCCAGTTGCATGACTAAGAATGGTAGGATGGTAGTAGAAGTTAGCACGCGTGTATCCAATGATGAAGCTGACCTGAAGCACTGGCGAGACCGATCTTATATTTCACTGAGTTCGCAAACTCGTGTGTATTGTGTCTCATTGCGCTCGCTCCTGTTGTATAATTGCGACACAGTTTGCTTGCTGAAGATGTTCGTCGCTTGGAGGATTTCGCTCATGGAAGTTTGTGTATTATTGCCAGGACTGGATGGAATGACAGTCAGAAATGCTCACTTTAGGAAGCTTTACCATTTTATGATTGAATTTAGAAAAAAGACACCGTTGAACGAGGAACCGTAAGTTGAATGTGAGAAACTGTAAGGTTAAGTTGAAGACAATCGCTTGCAGTAAATCTCATTCATCCCTAGTGCATCGCATTGGCCAACTGAGTACATGAGCCACCAGTTCATGATTGGTCACCTGTCTCTGTGCGCTACTTATGAAAGGACTGTGACAGACCTCAATCAGGCACCATGCGTGTTAGTGGAGCGGCGTCAGCGCATTGCAGTTCTCCCCAGTTAGACGATTTGTGCCAGATGACTAAGGTTCATGAAAACCGATAAATCCGGAATATCGGCGCGCAATTCTCGAGGCATTTGGACGAGCAAGTGCATTTTGATCATTTCGTACTCAGTTTTCTTACCGATCGCCAAGTAAAAGTACCAGGGAAATGGGACTAAATAGGTTAGCCGAATTTAGGGAGTAGCTCCACTGTTTCGGCCATAATATTCACATACATATTACTTTCTTCGGTTTACCCAATCAGTCAGTACAAACTCTTTGTTTCCCTTGCTTTCATAAGTCCTCGATCAACTTGGCTCACATAGATTTGGTTATGAAACGCGAATGGCCATTGTTAATATTATCATCACGGCTAATTTATTCATAAACATATGCTCGAAATATTTTTCCATTGCATGTGGTCAGATAATGACGTTTTTCGTAATTGGTAGGTGACAAGCTAGTGTATTTTCTTGTGAGAGACAGAAAAGGTGATTCCTGCATGTCTGGGTTTCGGTCAACGGCTGAATCAAAGCTAACCCAGAAATCTGTTACGTCCTTTCTAGCTAGTACCTGTTATCCCCGTACATGCGCATTCTTAAAATGAACAGAAAAACATCCGAATGGTCTTAAGATATGGGATCTCACGTTGAAAGCTATACATCACCGTCACGTCGCCTATGAAAGTCATTATACATTGGTGCTTATTTTACCCCAATTATCTGACAGATACTAATGCTCATTCGTAAAGATGATCAGTGAAACTGTGCCCTATTTTCTATTCCTCCCACGGAGTGTAGGAAGCCGTGGGATGGTCAACAGATAACGTGGCAATATGGAATGAGAATATGCACAACGAACTTAGGTAAGGTAAGTTTCCAACGCCTCGGTGGTTAGGGTCCGAAAGACCAGGAAGCCAATTGGCTAGACACACTGAGGGGTATGGCAGTGGTCCATGAACAGAGGCAATCGTGGTTTCTCTGTCGAACCAAAATGACTGAAAAAGTGCGGCTATATACTCTTGTTCTATTCTGTATGTTACCTTCTATGGTGTCCATTTTTCCCCTATTCACCATTTACTGGGTGCGCCAAGATAACCTAAACGGTCTGAAAGAACTTAGTCTTTCACCCCAGCGTAAATATGCACAAACATTGACTTTGCTTGGTTTTAGCGCACGAGCCCCACAACCCCCGGCTCACTCGGGATTGTGTCATCATGTACAAGCTCAGCGATATCCAGATTAACCCGGTAAGCCTACAATTCAGTTAGGCCTCAAAATACGGGGACCTCTATTTTCACTCGATCAGACAATTAAGCTTTTACTATCATTCACGAGCCCACGAATAGAGATTTTCGGCAAAGCTCGGGTACAAACGAACAAGGTAAGGTGAGTTGAGAAGGCTGACGGAATGAAATGCAGGTAATGTTTCATACGGCACTCGGATCAGTCATTTCATTTTTCAGGCGATCTTTGCTGTGGACCTAACATTGAATGACACAAACAAATTGGTCTTGTTAGGCGCGTTCGGTTACATCTTGAGAAAGGAAACTTACACCGTCCACTGTGAGAGGACTGAAGATCGATGTTGTGGAGCCGGGTTCTGTTCCTCATAGGCATCACTTATTAATCCACAAACCAATGAAAGCTGAAGGAATTGAAGTCGCTTTTCGTAATTTTGTTCAAACAGACCCTCAAATCACTAGCTATAACTACTTTCTTCGAAAGACTGCGTGGGGTTTTCGAATTCAACTAGGCGTCGCTAAGCTTGCACTTAATTATACAACCCTGACTCAACTGGGGTTGTCGAACTCGTGTGCTGCAAGCATGCAAAGCCAGGCATACTTACCCCAGGATGAGAAGCTAAAGCTTTTCGGTTTGTTTAAGTTTCAGATCTTTTCGGTTATCGGGACACATACTGTGTATTCGTTTATTCTGTTGCCATCATCATCGATTAGCGTTAAGCACGGAGCCAAGCTCCATCGATCGCTGTCTTTTCCCCAGAGTTACTTGTTTCTATAAAATAAGTGAATATCCAACGGGAACAGGAGGTGGACCCACAACGGCGGGAAAGGATAAAATGCTGCTGCAGCCAACACACGCAACACAGTCTAACTGTACAAACGCACACTTTCAAGTATTCTGATTCGATAGAAAATGACAGCACGATCGCCACTGTCCACGGTTCACTGTCATATCCTTAAGTGTCTCCAGCCAGCTGGTTGACGAGTCTTTCGGATTCCAACCACGAAGGCGTGAGACACCTACTTTACCTATTTTCGCAGTACATGTTCTCATTCCACGTTGCCACGTCATCTGTTGGCCTCCACATGGCTTCTTCCATTCCTTAGGAGGAAC